>CM076582.1:941602565-941827820 GCA_034641835.2 Pinus albicaulis
TTACATAGTTGACTCCTGAAATGATCCAACAACTGGAAATGGCTGATAAAAAATCACGTGGACCATAGATCACTAGGTGGATAGTGTTTTGGGTGGATTTTCAATGGATTTTTCTTTTGATCAATTCATATCTTATTCTGAAGCTGAGCGGAGATTCTTCAAAGGGTTCAAAGGTAAGTTCTTGAAAACGCTACCACTATTAATTAAGATACTATTGTGTGAAAAAGGTGTGTTGTGCAGTCATACCATGTGAATGACCTACGATTAGAACTAAATTACAACAAGAAGTGGTAAATATTAGAGGGATAACCAAGAAGGGGACCGATCGATATATAGTCCCCTAAGGGATCCGCCTACGCACGAAGGAACTAATCTGTCGGTTACCCCGTGGTCAAATACGTGAAAGGGTAAGAAATATCCTACCCCACCACTACCACTAGAAGTTGACATGGCCATGCACATGAAGCTAAATACCTTTAAGGGTGTAGGGGATGAGGACATGGACCAATTTTGGTTTGTGGAAAAATAATTATGGACTGCGGAAAATGTTGCTAGCAATGTTGTAAAAAGGGTGCAGCTATCCCTAGCCTTTGAGGGAAGAGCCTTAGATTGCTTCATGCGGTACGTCGGAAAAAACAGGGATCTGTCAATATAGGAAACTAAGGATGCCTTGAAACAAAATTTTCAGAACCCAAAGTCCTACTCGCAACTGGTGATTGACTTGAAATATTTTCGACAAGGACCTACAGAATCGGTATGGGAGGTTGATCAGCAGCTAAAGAAATTTATCAAGGATTGGGATTTTAATTACAAAGATAGACAACACAAAGAATGTTTCATTTCCATGCTATTACCACACCTGTGTGGGCCTATGGGCCAGCAGACGATTAATACACAAGAAAAGGCCCTGGAAATTTCCATGAAGCTAGAAGTTGTGCCAAGGGACGATGCATAGGGGCTTCACTTAATGAACCTCTAACATATCACGTGTGATCATAGCATATTAAATAATAGCACTAAATTGAGTACATATTGGAAAATGCCTCTAAAAATCACATTATTTAACCCCCTACCAATATAAACCCAATACACCTTCCCAATTTAAAAAGCCCCTACTTTCACTATATATTGTAGGTATCCATTTTTTCATTAAAATTTTTTATACCCCTTTACATTTTTTCATTAACTTTGAGCTCCATTTTTTATACCTACCACTATAAAAGCCCTTTACCCCCTATATATCCCCCAATATATTATGTCATTTTTTCCTCATTATATATCCTGCAATATGAACCCATGTGCTATGGTATTTCTCCCGCAGTGAAGGCCCTATGGGACGATGCCCAATTCAGGGTGAAGTAGATCTAGGGCTAGTTGGAGGAAATGCACTTGGAAATCTAGAATCTATGAAAGAATGGGGAAAAGAATCTAATACATACATTTTGTGCATATGGTGTAGGGTATCAAGTCACACCAATTATTAGTGCCCTCTACTATTAGACTACATGCAGGCTGGGGGATATAACTCGTTACGCCCCAAATAGGTTGCAAGATCAAGCAAACCCACGTTATGGTGCATAAAATCTCAAGTGGTTGGATTGCATGATACAAACCACTGCCCCTGACTCGGTGCCTATGTCCCAGAACTAAAGAATTAGTGGTGTAGATTTTCCTTGTATGTAGGAAATGATGAGCACAATTTCCAAACATATGATTTGATGGTAGATAGAGGAAACCTATATAGGGTACAGGCTCACCCTTCTACACCACTATCTCCCTTTGGACGAGGCAGTTCCCCTACGTGACACCGAGGGGGGTAAAGAGATGGAAGCATAGGATGGGGAAGAGGATATTTGATTTATTATAACTGTGGAGAGGTGGGACACTTCACAAGGGACTGTCCGAACCCTTCATGACAATCTTTCAGATATTGTAGATAATTGGATCATGTGATCAAAGATTGTCTTGTCCTGATAGTGAAGATGCAGGAAAAATAACAAACACCGATGCAGAATGTGCAAAGGGTTAAGGTAGAGCTGCGCGATGAGGGGCCCAGTGTTAACATAATTACTTGTAATGTCATGGCCATGAAAGTTTATGAGGAAAAAGCCATATCTAATCCACTTATCAGAAGATCTAGTAACAAAACGGAAAGTCTCAACTTACAAAAAGAAAAAGAAAAAAACATCCTTGAAGCTGGAAAAGAATTTACTAAAAAAGAGGCGCCTACATTGAGGACCCCAAAAGGCCTAAAAGCAGACGAAGAAGCAAAGACATTCCTACAAGAATGTATAAAGTTACTACGCAACCTAAAGGGAGTCGAGAACCTCCAAGCATTGATCGATAGCTGTGCAGAAAATATTTCCCCACCAACAAAAGTAAGAGATGTAAAAACATTTTGTAAGCATAAGAAGAGGACTAATCAGGAAATGTGGCTATGTGCATAGATCAAAGATTATGAAATGGATCAAGTCATCCTTGATCTAGGATTCGATGTGAATGTCCTCCCTAAACAGGCTTGGGAGAGGATGGGAGAACCCAAGCTGGTATGGTCTACTATACAGCTTCGCATGGTGAACTAACAGAAGATCATACCATTAGGAAGACTATCAAAGGTTATGGTAGACATCGTGGTAGTTAATTTGTATGTAGAATTTGAGGTGAATCAAATTGTAGATAATGCAAACCCTTACCCTGTGCTCTTGGGGCTATATTTGGCTATCGACATGGGGGGTATTATCAATTTAAAAAGGTGAACATTGTTTTTGGAAATGAGGGTACGCAAGTAACAGTCCCTCTAGATCCGACAGAGGGCAAGCGGTATACAAAATCAGTGTGTGAAGGGGATGATTTTGTCCATATATACCTTCTAATTGCTAGGAATGAGGATTGGATCAACCCTACCGTGAATGGCGTGCTTTGCTGGGAGAAGGAGAATGAATGTCTCTCTGACTCATATCGGGAGATCGAAAATTGGCATAACTGATTGCAAGATGTATCTACACTATGATGCCTGAAGATCATAAAGAGCTTCCGCTACATCTTGTTAGAGGTAAGAGACTTGCCCTATTTTGATGATTCTAGTAGTGTTAAGGAATTTCTTAAAGCATTTGAAGCAGAAGTCCCAAGGGAACGAAGGATGTGGGCACTTAACCTGGCTATGCATGCGACCCCTACGCGATGGTGGTAAACTTATAAGGGGACTTTCCAAGACGGGGAGGAATGTCGCCAAATGCTGATCCTAAGATTCGAACCTCCGGTGAACCTACCTATGGATATTTTCCTCAGCCATGTGGACCTGCATTAGCACTTGCGATATGGATGGAAGGATGGTGCGAAAGGACATGGGATGGATGGGTCCACATGTTTATCCACGGCTTGGGACCTATCCCCACCATGTGGTATTTGGATGCAGAGCTACACTAGTGCACTCGCCATTGGGATACCATGAGGGAAGATTTCTTGGGGATTTTTGGCTTGATAGGCGGGACTGAGAAATTAGACAAAGCCCTGCAAGACATAGATGCTCTAGTGTTTGATGACTCGTACCCTCACATACAACATGGGGAACCAGCTTGGGATGCATAGATGTAGGATATTATCAACTGTAAGAATTTATCGATGGGAGAGTGTGATGAGTACCCATGAAATATCACTATCCTAGAGTTTGAGGGTGAACATGCAGTTGTTGGATCCCCGTTACAAGCAGTAGATGTCACTAAGCCTCTCAAATTAAAGGAAGTTAACATGGGAACGGAAAAAAAACCGAAGCTGGCTAGAATTGGGGATTACTGGGATGATGATACTATTGGAAAAATTGTCGAACTACTCAATGAATATTAGGATTTGTTTCCCACAGCTCAAATGTATTTTTGGGGACGTGGGTGTCATGTGAATCACCTTAAAACCTGATGTGTGTCTTGTCAAGCAACGACCTTACCGATTGAACCCAAAATATAAGAAGAAATTTAGGGATGAGATCGATAAAATTATGGTTGTCAGCATCATCAAACTGGTAGAACAATCTGATTGGGTAAGCCCTATTGTGGTCCAAGAAAATAATATTAAAGGGGAAATAAGAATCTTCATAGACTTTCTCAAGTTGAACGACACCTGCGTACATGATCCATTCTCTGCACCATTATCTGATGAAATTATTGATAGTGTGGGAGGTCAGGAAGCATACTCATTCATCGAAGGGTTTTCAGGCTAACAACAGATCATAAATACACTAGAGCATCACAAAAAAACTACTTTCACAACCGAATGGGGATCTTTCCAATACACTATCATGCCTTTTGGGCTCAAGAATTCCCTTGCCATATTCTCACGTGTAGTGGTGGCAGTATTCAAAAAAATTATTCATAAGTTCCTGGAGGTATACTTTGATGATTAGACAGTTTTTGGATTGGTAAAGAAGCATGTATTGAATCTGCACATGATGTTGGATGCCCGCAAAAAGTACCGAATCTCCCTAAACATTAAGAAGTGCATATTTTGTGTACCTTTCGGGATCTTGTTAGGACATGTGGTTTTTCAGAAAGGATTGATGGTTGACCCAGCCAAGGTGTTAGTCATCATCAATTTAGCAGTCTCCACAACTGAGAAGCAGCTGCACTCCTTCCTCAGGCACACTCGCTAATATAGGAAATTTATTCAAGCATACACACTGATCATAGCACCAATGGAAAACCTGATAAAAAAGGACGTATATTTTTTTGGGGACGAGGATTTTCAAAATTGTTTCGAGTTGCTCAAGGAAAATATGGTCTTTGCACCTATCCTCATATTTCCTGACTGGGCGAAGCATTTTAATGTTCATGTGGATGCCTCAGGGATTTCCCTGGGCATAGTCGTCATGCAGCCCCGGGAGGGGGACATTGACCACTCGGTTGCGTTCACTAGTAGGAAAATTTCTAGTGTAGACCATAATTACTCTACTACTAAACATGAGGGACTAGCCACGGTGTATGCCCTCTAGAAATACTGGCACTATCTCTTAGGAGGGAACTTCAATATGTTCACAGATGATTTGGCTCTAAAGTACCTAGTCAATAAGCATGTGTTGGGGGGGCAAGATTTGTTGATGGTTAATGCTATTTTAGGAGTATGGTTTTGAGATAATTGTAAAGCCTAGGAAACTAAATTTTGGACTGGACCACTTGTCCCGAATCAAGAGTGGTGAAGAACCAACTAACCTAGAAGAAGACTTGATCGATATGCAGATGTTATTCAATTCCTAACTATGGGGAGGGTGCCTATAGACTACTTAGTACAGTAGAAAAGATAAGTGGTCACTCATACTACATACCTTTCCATCATTATAGGCCAATTGTACAAGCTAGGAGTTGATGAGGTGTTGCGGAGGTACGTTCCGGAGCTTGAAAGACAGACCATCTTAGGAGAAGCCCATATAGGAGTGGTAGGGGGTCACTATGAGGGAAAAGCAACTGCACAGAAGATACTAAGAGCTAGATTGTAGCGGCCCACACTGCATAGCGTCTCCCACGCATATTGTAAGGCTTGTGACATGTGCTAATGGACATGAAAACCTTCATGCCAGGACAAGATGCACTTGCAACCATAGATAGACCTACAAGAATTTTATAAGTGCGAAATTGGCTTTGTAGGCCCCATTAACCCCCTCGGAAGTAAGATAGGTGCTCGATATATCATTACGGCCACAAATTGTGTTACCAGGTCGGCCAAACTATAGTTTTCAAGGACTTCACTACAGGCACGATGCCACACTTCCTTTTTCAAAATATCTTAACTAGGTTTGGGTGCCCCAGGGTCCAGATGAGCGACATAGGTACGCATTTTATTAATGAAATAATTAAGGCTATGACTGAAGAATTCCAGATCCACCATGTGAAAAGAACCCCATACCATCGATAGGAAAATGGAAACGTAGAGGCATTCAATAAAATATTGGAACAAGCGCTCACCTAGGTATGTAACGCGCAACAAAGTGATTGGGATGTGCGCATCCCATCTATCCTCTGGGCCTATAGAACCGCATGTAAGAAGCTCATTGGAAAAACACCCTTCTGCCTAGTCTACGGAAAGGAATTTTTTATGCCTGGGGAATACATTATTCCTAGCTTACGCATCTTGGTCGTCACGGATATGGCTGATGCCAACATTATGGAGGAACACTTGGTGCAACTGATAGCACTAGGAGAAGACCAGTTCATTTCCAAATTCCACCAGTAAGTTCAGAAAGCCTAGGAAAAAGCATGACACAATTTCCATACCTGAAAGAAGGACCTTTCGGAAAACACATTGGTCTTACTATATGATAGCCAATTCATGAAGCACCTCAGGAAATTCTGACAGCACTAGGTAGGTCTGTATGTGGTCAAAGAAATTACCAGTGTTGGAGCGGTCAGATTGGCTACCCTATGTGGCGATTCCCTACCAGGATATGTTATTGGAAGTTGGCTAAAGCCCTACTAGGACTCCACAGTGTCGGTCAAATGACTATATTGTTGGAGTAGTTGTACCAAGGACACTATGCATTGAGAGGATGCGCATGAATGGCTACAAAAGGATGGTGAACAGGCATGGATGCCCAAGAGTGGTAGCACAAGTGGCTGTGAAATAGGTGCAGGAGCTGCATGAAATAGAAAAAACTAGCCATTGGAATGGAGCAGTCACATGTAAAAACATGCTCTTGGTTTAATGACATAGGTAACTAGAAATTAATGAGGCTATTTACGAGGATCTGTTATAGTTTCTTTAATGAAGGAAGGCAATTAAGGGTCTGATGACCATTTCTCTCTCACAGACACTATAAGGCTTGGAATAATTGTGCTATGGGATTCATCTGTTGCTCATGTTTTCCACACCTCATCCCCTCTGGTATAGCCCATTGTTTCTTTCTCTATGCCGACCACATGACTGAGAAATCTCCATTGTCTAACAATAAAAATGCTAAATTTATCTTTCAAGCAAGGACGTCCACTACCGACCCTAATGCATCTCTTCCTGAGACAACATCTGAAGAGATAGGCTCTAATGAGGTTTGAGAAGTCACCCCCACAACAGAAGAAATTGGCTCTACCTCAGTACCTTGGAAGGGAAAGGGAAAGGCTAAATAGAACAACTAGGCTAGTGGGAAACCTCATACTCCCCCTAGAAGGTGCCTAAGAGGTGATCGCCCACTGCACCCCCGAACCCACTGGCACTCGGAGAAAGAGGCCTATGGGTGACCCCAGTGACCTAGTTACCCCCGTATGTTCAGCCACGCAGAACAGTAGCATGTCTGCCCAACGTAGATGTCATTCGTTCCTATCCGCAGATGCCTCTAGTCCCCGAGGAAGTGCCCGATAAGGGTGATATGTTCGAACAAATTCCTAACATCAAGTTCGAAGACCATGACCTAGGGAACTTGGATGCTATTCCTTCATTATATCCGCGCTTGTATTTGGAATAGGTGATCGAAGATGGTGTGCCAAAATTTGAGCCAATTCTTTTGGTCATGAGATTGATCGAGGCAGGCATCCTAAACTTGGTGCACCTTCCCCATTTTGGACGCTATAAAATAACTAGCATCATCATTCGCCAATTGATGGCACTTGTCTATGATGGCTTCTTGTGGCTCCAAGGCTGCGTATTGATTGATTTTTCCCTCATTCACCACATCACAGGCCTCCCAATCAATGGGCCCAACCGTCAGGATGGAACAGGCAATAAATTTGAGCACCATACTGCCGACTATGCCCAAAATAAGTACGGGGTCAAATGTAATAGGAGGGGCTTCTTGATTAACACCATCTAGGACCTAGGGAGTTGGGACGTGCATGGGAACCTTACTTCTTGCCTGCAAATTGATGCAAAAATGTCAAGCTGCAACCATCCCTGGTCACGTAATTCAAATCATTGGCTAGTGTGAAAAGGGAGTCTGCTTCAATTGGTCCCAGTACCTGCTTGAAGAATTTCTCGATAATGTGTGCGAGGCTTAGGAGAAGGGAAAATAATTCTACTACTCCTGGTTTATCTTGCTAATCATCTTAATTTCCTAGGAGACCCCAGAAGAAGCATTTTTCCCCACTCTAGAGGATGGCATATGCAAATGGGTGTGGCTCGCTAATATGTGGGATTTAAAGGACCCCAAGTGGGTGGAGAAAAAAAATTTCTTCTGGATACTCTACGATTGGGCTATCTATGCAGCCATTGATTCCAAACCGCACATGTCCTCGGCCTTCTATAAAAAGTATAAGTACATAGCAGAATTTCAGATAACCATGCACAGTGTGCAAATTCAGGCTTGAAAGGCTCACAGTTGTCATGACTTTCCATACATGACTATTTAAGATGAAATTAAATAGGTAATTTCTAGTTGGCTGCCAGAGTGGAAGGTCGTAGCTCTGCCAACCACCCCAGATGCAGTAGGAACATCTGGCCCCCCACATTATGCAATCTTACCATTCCGCTCGATACAGCAGCAGAGCTTGTGCCCTTAGCGTCCACATCGAAGGTGACACCCAGGAGCACCACTGCACAGCCAAAACTAGACTCCATGCTAGACCCCCACACCAACGATTTTGATGATGCCATAACAACTTCCCTGCACACCCTTAAGTGGCCCCATGAATTTCCCCAAGGGCCTCAGAAGAAATGTAAGGCCACTAAGATCTGCACCACCGCGGAAGTTACCCTCACAGAGGATGACATTGATCAGATTGTCGATATTGTTACCATTGTGTCTGTTGATCGATGGAACATTTGGTAGGAACAACACAAGGCTGTTGTATATGTTTTACAAGATGAGTTGCAGGCCCTCCAACTCAAATAAAACACACTTCAAGCGAGCGTGGATCAAGATAGGTAGACTTAGGCAAGCATAGATCAAGCAAGGCAGACTCCTATGGCCTCACTAGCCACTGTTACAGCCTTGGCCACCATTGCAGATAGCCAGACCCACCCCCTCCCTGGTGCAACCCTTGCCGTGGAACCCACTGAATTGTGTGCCCAAGTCCAAATATGCTCCTCCATCGGCCTTAAGGTTGGCCAATTAGTTGGGGTGCAGCTGTAAGAATTGTTGACCATTGTTACCAACAAAATCCAGCACCGCGAACTCCGAGTATAGCAGCACCTTAGCACAGCCGAGCAGAATATTCTAACCCAAGCCATCAAAGTCACGAAACTCCAGGTCGCACACGTCGCCACCATCGCGCAACAGGGTTCCCTCGAGAAACTGATTAACAGGCTCTATGAGGATCTTCCTGGAGTCATTCTTGTTTTTGCTAAACCCCAAGTTAAGGTTGAAGGTTTGGTCATTTCCCTGAAGGAATATTGAACCAAGGTACAGGTTGACAAGGCTGAGTTTGAACTTTAGCTCACCTCTTTACAGGCCAAGTTGCTACCTGAGATCCCTCTGGAGTTACGCGCCCAAGGGGCCGCATTGGTTACAGAGGCCACGACCACTATTACAATGCAAAATAGTCAGGGTGTCACTTTTCATGAGCATGGTATGGAATTATGGTCTCAAGTACAGCACAACCCTCTCCTCCGATAGATAGATTAGGAGTTAACTCAGAAGGAGCAAGACTCTGAAAACTTGGAAGCTACGATGTCCACTCTTGTTCCTGCTCAACACTTAGCCCGCCTTCGAACCAGCCACAAAATTTGCACTGAAACTATGGGGCTACAATGCAAGAAACAAGTGCTCAGTGACCATCTCACACCATGGTTTTATGATGCCTTCAAGCCATCACAGGACTTAGATGAGGCCGTGAAACAATTGAGCCAGACCCTTAACAGTGCCACCGCTATTATGGAAAGATTGACCTCGCATAATTTTACCAACATCGCACGACTGTTGTAGCACAAAGCCTTTGCATTTTTCCTCCACTCACTAATACACTGGAACAGCTCAAGGAATAAATGAAAACCTCACTGGCGATGTGACTCAGGACAAGTCACAAGATTATGTTGGGGGATTGTTGGAACAGGGGTTCCTAGCCATATTTTTGTCCAACCTTTGTAATATTTTTGTACTATTTTGTCTAGTAGAGGGGGTTTTGGGTGGGTCAAACCCCCAATGGATTATAATGGATCAAAAGGGTAGACCGAGGGTCCCCGAACCATGGTTTGCGAACCATAGGATAACACAAGCTAAGGTGCTATAAATATATGGGTAGATTAAGTCTAGAGGAAGGAAAAGGCTCGATTGATGCTAGTGGTGAACTATTGAGATATTTTTTGGGTTGTAATTTGGTAACGACCCCTATTGGCTGCGTGCACGGAGATACTCAGTCCTGCTATGTGCAGACCCTGTTGACTGTGTGTGCAGGTCAAGAATCGGGTCTGTAAGTGGATTTTGGAGCTAATGAATCATAAATCTGTTTGATCGCATATCTATGTTATAGACTGGTTGTGTTCCTAATTACAATGATTTATTTTGTTAATCTATATTTATGCACCCATGGAAGCGAATATATGATTAAGATATGAGTAGTAATAATTTCCTATTTATGGTGTCTATGGGGTTATGAAATTCTCATTTTTCATGTATACTGTGAATGGTTCTCTGATAAGATTCCCTCTGTGCAAGTCCGATAGATCTTAAAAAAGGTCGCCTCTATTAAAATCACCTTTCTCTCAGGGTGCAGAAACCTTGTTCCATCACCCTCCCATACTACTTCGGGTGAGATCTTGTCTTGTGCAAGCGGGTCATTTCCGAAAGGGTCAATAGTATAGGGGTTTTGTTGGCATACCTTAAATCTGAACCTGGGTCAAGACCCTCAAGCCAACAAATTTAAATTTATTTATTTTTGAATATATGTAGGAATTCTTTGACCTAGTAAGTTGAGAACTATAATTGTATGCAGAACATTCATTATATGGAGAAATCTGATACTTTTTTCAAGTTTGTGCCTAAAGTTTTATTGTTTTTGAACCGATACCAATGCAATTACATAATTCTAATCAATGTAATAGGGGCACACTGCAAATGGAAAAGGCATGAAATCACAAATTAGTGTTATGTACAATTGGAAGAAAGAAGAAAAAAGTAACTTTCATTCTGTAGAGCGTGGTTTCCTAATTTTCATATACGAAATAAATAAATTCACAATTTAATATCCTTTTGGTGAATGGATGAATCGACATGTATTGGGAATCTAGATGCTATTATCTACAAACTAACATCGATAAAATAGTGGATGTGATTATTGACAATCTACAAGATATTTGTCAATATGAGAAAATATTCACATTTAATTTGTTTTGTACATGGAGTAAATGGTTTCAGAATTTTGATATTTTTTAAAAATTATTTCCACTATTTATTGGAAACGTCATCTTTTTTGTTTTTTAATTTCTCTTTATTCAAAATGTTCCATTAAAAAAATTTCACACGCAGAATAGTAACATATAACAGAATTGGAAAAAGAAGAATACCAAAAAACTTGAAGCTTTTGAATTGTAATCCGATTTTCCAAAAAATTGTGTCAGGTTTCCTAAAATCATGAGGGAATTTCAATTATTTTCTACAAGGAATTGCATCCCATTTAAACTATTCGAATTATTTTCTATTGTTTCTCATAAATGCAGAATTTGCTATTTTGAATTACTATTCATTGAGAAAGTTCTATAAAATATATTTGACATGCACAATATTAAAAATTGGTGTTTTTCTAGCATATTGATAAATATATACCTAAATCATAGTGAAAATGTTACTAATTGACAGAATATTTTAAAAGGATAGAGAAAAAATGGCAAAGAGGGGAAGGAAATATGTTATTTTCATTGATACGATTAACTCAATTGCGCTTATTGATTAGAGCTTTTACTGTTCTGCTGCATATTAGTGATATGTGAATATGGTCAGACAAGAGAAGAATAGTGACATGATTTGGCCTACATGATTAGAAATTTTTGCATGCATTCTAGAAGTATTTCATTCTAGAGAAACCATATCTTTTTTCATAAAGGAATTTCATTTAAATATGAGAAAAATTATGGTGACAACCAAAAATATTCCTATTTCTTTGACTTCGCTGGAGTTTAGGCACATATTCAAGCTACCACTTCTGGATATTGCTTGATTTGTCAGAAGAAAATAGTTTTTTCGAGTCACGGGAAGGTGGCTGGAACATCATACAAGATTTCATTTTGCTAGATTTTGAATTTCCTTATAGTATTTTCTCTCTAGATATTGTTTTATTTCGATAGCCTTTTAGAGAGGTTTTTTAGTTGTGTGTCTATTTAATGGACCAAGAAACAATGGTAAATGTCCCAAGATTCATTCTCTATGCACTACATAATTTATGTATAAAAATTTTGTATTGGAATAGGCTAATATTATTTCACATGAATTGGATTTTTAATTGGTGAATTTATTCAAAAACGGTAGATTATTCATGATGTCATATCTAATAACAAATCTCGTCTCAAGTCATGTGTTTGATGACTTTATGTATAACCCTAACTTCAGTTTTGACAAAGAATCAACAAATTTGATATGCTATCTCGTATTGTGGAGGTAGTAAGATACTTGAAATTTTTCCTAATTCAATAATTTTTTGTTAAGAAAGTTATTTGTATGATAACTGGATAAGAGTTCCATCGAATATATATAGAAGTGAAAATTTTCCTTTAGCGAAAATGGATACATAAATAAATATAATTGTTCGAGTTTATGGGTTTTGAGGTAACCGCTATTGCTTTTGAGAATTGTTGTAGACTGTTATTTTTTTTTCAAAGTCTGTAGGAAATACCATGATTGACAAGTTAAATTTGAACAGGAAAAGAAAAAAAAATAGTTTATTTCTTTTCCATTTATAGTAGGATGAGTAACCGTGAAGGATGGAATCCACCTTGCAGAGCTTGCAAAGTATTTACATTGTTTAAATTTGGAAATAAGTTGAAGCTTGGAGAGATGTTCATCCAAAAGGCCTATTTTTTGCACATCTAGGTGATATAAAATGTGAAAGGTTGTTGATAAGACTTGGAAATGAAAGAGAAAAGAATCATAGTGCTTCGAGCAATAATAAGGAACCCAAAAGAAACTATTGAATAAGCGAGCATCAACATTGAAACAAAGTGCAAAAAAAGTGGCAAAAAACCTACACAAACTTCAGTTTTCACATCCATAACTACTTCATCTTCATCTTCAAGTGAAATAAAATGAAAATATATTTAAAATGAAAACATAATTCACAGTCAAATATCAATTGGTGTGGGTGAAAAGGAGCCTCGTTAGACAGTTATTCTAGAGAAAATTCACATGACTGAACTAGGAAAATCCAAAAGTCCCTTGGAAATAGGAAGTAGTGAGGAAACTATCAACGTGGATATTGAAAGAGGTCTACTACATATTTGGGTTAGTACTTCCTTCAGTGAAAATAATAAAATAATGGAGTAATTTTCCAAGAATTTTATATTTTCGATGAACACAATGTCACTTTTCAATATTCAAACTATATCAGGGGCAATAAAACATTTTAAATTGAGGAAATAAGGATGCATAGTAAAAAATTATTGATAAAGTAGAAATGAATGTTCATATATTTGGAAGTGTAGCCACAGGTGTTTTGCGATTCCATGGCGATATCGAGGATGCACTTGTAGTGTCTATTCTGCAACCGGAAGTGCAAAACATAACACTGAAAGAAAGGATAGAAGAGATAGAAAATTATTTAAATATAGGTCCTTTGTTGGTGACTCAAGTTGCAAAATAGACATTGCAATCTTGAACTTCCACTACTAGAACACCACATGGACTATTAAAGCTCTGAAAATTTTTAATGAAGTCAAAGGGCATATTGTCAACAATATCTTTTAGAGTGTAATGTTCCAAAATGGAAATCAACAACTTTTTCACCACTGAAATGTTCCTTTATTGGAAATATGAACAAGGCTATGTCAGATATTGACTGAGAGGGATTTTACCAGTTATTTCACCTCTAAAGAGAGGATGAGAACCGGAGGCTATATGGCCCTTCCTCAGACTCTGCCTATAGCTATGCAAATATTTCTTCCTCAGGAATATATGGCTCAATGGCTGAAGGGAATGAGCTACAGCAATATGCAAAACATAAGCATGAATAGAACTTACTCAAACTTCTAAACATGCCAGAGAACTCATATCCATATTATTGAAATAATAGTAGCTGCAAATGTATTCAAAATCTTGAGGGAAATGATGCTCAAGATGAAAAATATCAATCCTCAAGGCAGAGGTATAATAACCATGAGATAAACACAGCTACATAAGTGAACCCCAGCTATGACTGCGCAGTAACATGGAGACACTGCAACATGTAAAATGGTAATAAAATGATATTACAATAATAGCTCAAGAAATGAGGGGGGCATGCTCTCAACCCCTGAAAACACTACTATAACACTAATACACAATCCTTAGAAGGATTGGCTACAATACATGTATAAAATATGAAAATAAAATAATGCTAGAGTTGCTGGGTAGCTGCAGCAACTCAAAATATAAAATAGTCGGAGGAGAATGAATATGGCCTGCAAACTGAAACAACCTTCTCCAATGGATTCCTTGACTGCAAATCTGATCCTGGCACAAGAAATCTCTTCCTCCAAAATGGTGGAGCAAACCCCCACTATAGACAAACTCTAAGATAATGCAGTCTATGGAAGGGACTGCGCTGATGAATGTAGGAGAAGCTTGGACTTGTGCCAAAATATGCAAATCAGCTCTAGAAACCCTCCTTGTTGATCCTCCCAAAGAATAGGAACTCCTTCCTATGAGAAATGATCCAAGGAATGGTGTTGTGGAATCTCCTCCATAGCAACACCTGCAACACAACCCATTGACTACATTGTAGATGAAGAAGTGGCTATGGCCAAATGCCTGAATATGGAGGAATGAAGAGAAATCCTCCTTGATCTACTCAAGAGAGAAGATTAACTCCTAAACATGGATCCCTTGTGCCAAAGGCACTGCAATTCAGCTGAACAGCTGGAGATTGCAAATAGAATCGAAATCAAAATCTTCAAATTATAATCTCTATGGCTAGCTCATCCACATTATATGAAAACTGATCTCTTTATGCTATTGACCCCACCCAATTAGGGTTTCCTTCCTCTAGAAGTTTCCTCCCTTTCTAACTGCGATGACTTCCCAAGCAAACTACACCCTCTCAAGCTGCGATGTTGACTTGGTCAACATGGCCTCATCCTCATGTGTTTTCCCCCTTTTCATACTAGGAGGTGAAAAAATGGCTACTCCATGGACCCCTTCCCACTTCATGTGGAATTTATTTATGCAAATGGGTCTCGTCACCCATTTTATTTATCTCCTTGATAATATGAGCAAAAATTAATGTTCCAATTTATTTGGAAAAATTTGGAACATTACAGTCCTCCCCTCCCAAAGATTGCTTGCCCTCAAGCAAGTGAAAGGATAGACTGTGTCTTCTTCTCCTCCGCCTATAGCACCCCTGTATGATGATCTCCTCCAAGTGCAGTGATGCTATCTCATCAATCCAATCCTCCACAATTCTCCTCCTTAGAATGAAAGTAGCTGTCAAGCCCTCATCATGTAAGGTATAATGCTCAAGAGGATAGCAAGTGGTGTCTAGAGGTCCCTCCTTGAGGAATGGAGTCAGAAATATAATGGGAATTATCTCCCCCATATGGTCCATCCATCCCCAAACTATGTTCCATGCAAATTGAGTCACCTCCCAACTAGGCAACTCAGGAAAAATGTCATCCACCTTTGGCTCTGGAAAAGAAGGTGGGTTGAAAATATACACATGGTAGACCATATAGTCTACCCCACGCTGTCCCTCTCTCCACTTAAGATAAGTGTAGAGTGTCTGTTGATCCTGGGCTGCAATAATGTTTTCATCAAATGGCAAGAAGAAGGCTGAACCTCCCAAGGTCTCTCCCCCAACGCTGCAAGATATGCTGGCCCAAACATCCCCATATGTGATGAGTCAGGAATCATCCTCATATGGTCTCATACCCCTCATATGGCCCACCTCATAATAAAAAAATGTTGCTGTTGTAGTGGCCATACCATTTCTCATGCTCCCATTAGAACATGCAATGAAAAATATGTCAGGGACTCCTCCCTCAATGGACACATCCATCCTATCTATCTCCTCCTCAATCCTGCTCCTCATAAAGGCATGAACAATAACATCATAGGGGACAAATAGAAGCATCATGCTTGTTGCCATGTGTAACAAATGAGAATGAAAATGGTCCCTCAAGTGTAACTAACGCAACTTAGTGCTCCACTTCCATAGATACTGATATAAATTGTGGCTACTCAACCACCGGTGTGTTGCATCAATCTCCTCACAAGCTTGGGGAAAGTAAATGATACTTGCTGAAAATTGAGCATGTCCTCCATGGCCTCTATCCTCCCCAAGTCCTCCAAGATAATGGCCATTATCCATGCTTATGGACCCCACTAAACAATGAGGTCTAGCAAAATGTATGCTCCTCCTTGGAGCATTCTCCTGCATGTGTATGGTTAAGGGACACATACATGTATCACATAGATGTGCATGTGAAAAACAATGTACACCCTTACCAGGTTCTCTGCTCACATCAATTGAGGGAATCATAGATAAATCTCCTCTCATCCATAAAGGAAAAAGGGGTGGCTGTGCTGATTCCCCCATCTCCATATGGCTGGTGCATCTCCTCCTATGTTGATCATCAGATGTCCTGCAGGTGAAAGAATCATTGGAATATCCCACCAATAGCTGGGAGTTCCAATGCATGTCTATCTTCCATAATGCTTTCATTGGTAGTTCCTCATGAAGAACATCAGTCATATGGCTGTCCTCCTTCTTGACATCTCCTATGCCTAAATGAAAAATTGGAAGGTTTCTATCCTTCCTAGGTTGCTTTTTCCATAGCGCACAATTTGTAATGAGAATAGGTGTAGATGAGGTTGAGGAGATGTCTCCCTCCATCATGAATCCATCCAAAACTCCCACTACTGCCTCAAGCTCTCCCAATGTCCCCTCCTCTATAGAATTAATGAGTAGCGCCTCCAAGTGTGAAGCAACCATCCTCCTCTGTTGAGCTAGTCGCCCCCTGGGTGAAATGCCTCCATGTGGTGAGACAACTCTATCAAGAGAATACTGAAAATATGGATGAACACTTATGTCCATGCCCTGACTGCGCAATCCAGCCTCCCTCGTTGGTGCAATAGCCTCCAAAAGTGGATATGTGTGAGTACTCCTCAACTCATGTTGCTGGTTCTTCTCCCCATCTCCTCCTTGTGACTCCATGGCTTCACACATCTCCAATAATGGAACATGAATTGTGCCTTGATCTCCACACATGAGATCTTGGGAATCTTCCTACAAAATGTCTCCATGCAATGAGACATCATTATCATGAGATGACTGAATAGATGAATGCAGATAACCCTCCATGCTTCCACTGCTCAATCCAATAACCTCTTAAGGTGCATCAACCTTTATAGATGAATATGGATGTGTACTCCTCATCTCATGATGATGGGTCTTCTCCCTACTTCCTCCTTGTGTCTCCAAGGTCCCACACCTCCTCAACAATGGCACAGGTAAAACATGAGATGTGCCTTGATCTCCATGCATGAGATCTTGGGGACTTCCTTGCAAAGATGCAAGCATCCCTCTATGTGGAAAAAGAGCTCCTCTTCCCTCTGCATGAGGTGCTAGATCAACTCCAGATTTAACAGAGCTGTTGCCCTCAATATCTGAAACATGAATGGGAAACCTCTCAATGATTGGATCCTCCTTTGGAAAAAATATTCCCATGATCCCTTGCTCCTGGATGTGAGATGAAATTTCCTTCTCCAGCAAGTTTTGGTTCATATTTTTGGCCTCCTCCATTGTTCTCTGAAGAGGTATTGCGTTTTCATGCAAGGGTTTTGTTTGGTCTTCTTTGTGCAAACCCATCATGTGTGTCTCAAGAATCCTCCCATCAAATCTCCTCACTAATGCCTTAGTGAAATTTTCATAATATGTAATACCATTATTCTTCAAAGGAAAGGATTCAAAGATCCACCAGTCATAGGCCTTACCTCTCATATGTAGCACCGGAACTCTGGTAGCTTGACTTTCCAGGATTTGGTGCTACTACTGCAAAGGTGTCTAATTCCTCCACCCAAGCTTTGGCTAAACTGGCAACTGAACCATCAAAATGTGATAGATAGGAACTAACATGCTGCCTTTTCTCCTTGATCACTCCTTCTTCTTCTTCCACCTCCCTTATGGGACTGCTGGGACTATGACTGCGCTGACCCTCATACTCACTATGTACAAATCTAGAGTCTACTTTAGGATCAAATCCTCTCAGGGATTCTTTATCTGTTTCCCTCCTAATCTCCTTGAGATCTCCATGAATGCTCTGTGAAGATTTAGGAAAAAGCATTGTAATCTTATCCCCTTTTCCTCCATCAGAAAATGGAGTCTTCTTCCTGCTCAAAATTTTGTCTCCTTCTTGATGAGAATAGGAATTGCAAGGTCCTTACTCCTCTCTTTCTTCTTTCTCCTCAAGCTCCTTGGAGAGATTCTTTCCAGATCTAAAAAATGATGAGAACAAGCTCATTCACTTCATCATCTTGATTTCTTCTTTCTTGGGCTTAAAGGCCACAGGCTGAGCCAAGAAGGATGCTCTGATACCACTGTAATGTTCCGAAATGGAAATCAGCGGCTTTTTCACCACTGAAATGTTCCTTTGTCGGAAATATGAGAAAGGCTATTTCAGAGATTGACTGAGAGGGATTTTACCAATTATTCCACCTCTAAAGAGAGGATGAGAACCAGAGGCTATCTGTCCCTTCCTTAGACTTTTCCTATAGCTATGAAAATATTTCTTCCTCAAGAAGATATGGCTCAAGGGAATGAGCTACAACAATATGAAAAGCATAAGCATGAAGGTAACTTACTCAAACTTATGAAAATGGAAGAGAACTCATAGCCATATTATTGAAATAATAATAGCTTCAAATGTATAAAACATCTTGAGGGAAATGATGCTCAAGATGAACAATAGCAATCCTCAAGGCAGAGGTACAATAACCATGAGATAAACACAGCTACACAAGTGAACCCAAGCTATGATTACGCAGTAACATGGAGACAATGCAACATGTAAAATGGTAATAAAATGATATTACAATAATAGCTCAAGA
Source organism: Pinus albicaulis (assembly GCA_034641835.2). Classification (NCBI taxonomy): domain Eukaryota; kingdom Viridiplantae; phylum Streptophyta; class Pinopsida; order Pinales; family Pinaceae; genus Pinus; species Pinus albicaulis. The sequence goes on from CM076582.1 coordinate 941,621,698, forward strand.
AATGAGGGGGAGCATGCTCTCAACCCCTGAAAACACTACTAGAACACTAATACACAATCCTTAGAAGGATTGGCTGCAATACATGTATAAAATATGAAAATACAATAATTTCGGATTTGTTGGGTAGCTATAGCAACTCAAAATATACAATAGTAGGAGGAGAATGAATATGGCCTGAAAACTGAAACAACCTCCTCCAATGGATTCCTTGAGTGAAACGCTGATCCCGGCACAAGAAATCTCTCCCTCCAAAATGGTGGAGCAAACCCCCACTGTAGAAAAACTCTGAGATAATGCAGTCTATGGAAGGGACTGTGCTGATGAAGGTGGGAGAATATTGGCCTTCTACCAAAATATGCAAATTAGCTCTAGAAACCCTCCTTGTTGATCCTCCCAAAGAATAGGAACTCCTTCGTATGACAAATGATCCAACGAATGGTGTTGTGGAATCTCCTCCACAGCAACACCTGCAACACAACCCAGTGACTGTACTATAGATGAAGAAGTGGCCATTTCCAAATGCTTGAATATGGAGAAATGAAGAGAAATCCTCCTTGAGCTACTCAAGAGAGGAGAGGAACTCCTAAACAAGGATCCCCGTGCCAAAGGCATTGCAATTCAGCTAAATAACTGGAGATTGCAAATAGAATCAAAGTCCAAATCTTCAAATGATAATCTATATGGTTGCCTCATCCTCCTTATATGAAAAATGATGTCTCTATGCTATGGACCCCACCCAATTAGGGTTTCCTTCCTCTAGAAGTTTCCTCCCTTTCTAACTGCGTTGATTTCCCAAGCAAGCTACACCCTCTCAAGCTCCAATGTTGACTTGGTCAACATGGCCTCATCCTCATGTGTTTGCCCCCTTTTCATACTAGGAGGTGAAAAAATGGCTACTCCATGGATCCCTTCCCAGTTAATGTGGAATTTATTTATGAAAATGGGTCTCCTCACCCATTTTATTTATCTCCTAGATAATATGAGCAAAAATTAATGTTCCAATTTATTTGCAAAAATTTGGAACTTTACATAGAGACTAGAAATCACTGAACATGCAAGGAAATAGATTTTTGATCTTCTACGAATATCACAAGAAATCAACTAATGTCCTAATTTTTTGAGAAGTAATATTAATAAAGAAAGGTATTTCATTAACAATGACTTACTTCCTTTTAGTAAAATTCTTGAATTGTTGTTTGATCTGGAAAACAATTATAGAGAACTTCCAAATTCTAATCGAATGAGGAAAATAAAATTTGGATGGTCCAGAAGAATTTGTACACTCTCTCTCTCTCTCTCTCTCTCCCTCTCTCTCTCTGACTATTGGATACTTATATCATTCTTTGAGTACTCTATAATTGGATCAAGGAAAGAAAAGGGAGGACAAAGAAATAAAATAGAAGATAAGATCAAGCAAGGACTATTGGGATGAAGAATCTACAATGGGATTAATTGCAGGTATCAATTTTCCTATGGGATTTCATTACTATATTTCTCATGCATGGTACATGCATGTGTGGTTTTGGTTCTCTTTCTTTCATTGGCATGGGTTTTCTAGGTGTGACAATTTGTTTCAACCTTGCCTTTCCATTTCTAGATAATCATGGTGTGATGATTTCTACTTTACATGTTTAGGCTGGATTACTAGATGGTTTCAAAAATAAGTGAGGTGGTTTCTAAAGAAGAACACAAGCCATAAGAATCCATGGACCGGAAAAGGTGGGATTACAGTAAAGCTAGATTTTGTGTACCTTGGTAGGCCTAAAAATGCAACAAAAAAGGTCATTGGTAAGGTTTGTGCATGTGATGGACCATTAAGGTCCATCAACAATGTCACATATGGCGACAGTCCTTAAAAAACATTGTTGTAAGTGCATAAACTAATGGTCCTTTAGGTTTTCTAACCAAAGCCATTTTCAGTGACACGTTTGGTGAGGGTTCCTAAAGTCCCTTCACTAATTCTCTCTTGGGTGACACTTCTAGTGATGATATTTTATTGACCTGCAACAACGCTCCTTTTTGTTAATTTCGGTTATGGTGAAAAAAAAAATCATCATCATTGATCATTCAAATGAATTTTTTATGATGCTATATGCATCTTACTATATTTTTTGTCAAAAAATAATGACTTTTGACCATTTTTGTCAGGTATTTTTATTTATGTGTCCACTAGTTCGGGTTAGTCAATTTTTTAAGAATTAATTAGTGTGTATCATTTCCCTCAATTAATGAGAATGTAGCTTTCCTATGAGTCAATAAACGATTCATCTCTATTAGGTTTATTATCTGAAAAATTCCCTTTAGATAAAGTTCCACTAGTGTGTGTAGGAACTATATTATTTAATACATAATCAAGCTTTGTAAATTCTATTAATGAGAGAGACCTAACACTCCTCAACACTCTAGGCACACATTAACATGCTTTGGCACACACTAACATTCCTTGGCACCTTGGATTTCTTGGAACATATTTATACCTAGAACATCTTGCTATGACTAGGAAACTAAACCACATATTGGTAGGCCCTATAATAGCATAAAACTCTCCTAGCATGTGTTGGCATGCCCCACAACCCCTATCATTCCCTTTAACACTTTGGCATGTATTAACATGCATTAGCATTAAAAACACATTGGCACCTGGCATGTATTGGGACCTATTATTAGTGTTCCTAACATGCCCCTTTTGAAAAAGATAAAGTCCTGACTTATTAACCCTCTTACGTGTTCCATTCCTTGCATTTTAGCTTGGTTCTTTCTTTTCTTTCCATGACACTCCTTGACACATACTGGAATACCCCAACACCCTGCACATCCTAGCATGTATTATTATTTGGCATTGGAACTCGCTAGAACACTCTGGAACCTCTTTACATTCCCTAATATTCCCTAGCATGCCTTACCAATTCTTAACATAACTTGTCACTCCCTCCTTGGAATTCTAGCTAGAAGTAATTGACACTCCCGGACATAATCTCATATTCATTCACTTGCATGCATTTTTACCTAGTGCTCCCTTTTATTTCCCTATTGCTCCCTAACACTCCTCAACATAATTAGCACTCTTTGGCACACCTTATCCTAGCTCTCCCTTGTCATTCCTTGATACTCCTTAACACTCCTCATATTTCATTGAATTTTTTTGGCATGTGTTAGGATGCCTTTTCATTCCTTGGAATTCTCTGACTCTCCATGGCTATCACGCCCTCACAACTACCCTTACTTAATTTGTAACTTGGGAACCCAACCGAGTCCTCGTTTGACTGCAAGAGCTTGACCAAGTTACGGTTACTACAACTAGAATATGTTGTTTAATTGTGTAGCTTGGGAGGTACTCCATAAGCCTAGTGAGATGGGTTTTTGATTTTGGTCATAAAAGGATTTGTAGGAAAAGAACCCAAAAAATAGGGGTTTTGCACCCAATATGGGGTTTAAAATATAAAATAAAAGTAAAAAGGAAAATTAATACTTCCTAAGTTATAAGTGGATAAATGTCGTAAGTTCTAGAGGGTTCCTAAGATGCTTAGCTAGGAAAATATATTTAAGGAGGCCTTAGTATGAAGGTAAGAACATTAAGTGACAAGGACCTAATTTGATAAAATAGGCCAGGAGAGATGTAGTCCTAAAGTAGATTGAGTTATACAAATGAGTAAGGGTTGATAAATGGAGGCCATGATCATCCACCAAAAGTAAGATGATATTGTGAGCATTCATAATAATGTTGCATACCTTAATTGGTTCGAACAAGGAAGTAAGATGGGATATTGTTGGTTCTATTTTGGAATTTTAAGCTCAAAAGAGGTGGCTCATGAGAATTTTAGCATCTTACTTCAATGGTGTTTTTATGTGAAGACCACATCAAATTTTTAAATAATAGAGAGGATTGGGACCCTATCTTGTTATGGTTAGTATGCCTTGAGTTTTGTGATCAAGACGAACACAAATGCATGAGGGCATGCACTGTAATTTAGGGCCAAAAGAGAAGTAGACACATATTTAATATTGACTAAGGTAATCATAGTTTGAAAGTCTTAGAGATCTAAAGTTCAGGTCAATATTCAGCCAAAACAATTCCCAAAATATATGGATCCATATGAGCTAGGTCGAGTCTCTTATGGACGCAAGAGTTGTTATTTTTTCTATGGGTGGATATGTTTTGTTATAAATAAATTAGAACATAAGTATAGTGCCCTAGTTAGGTTGGTTTCCTCGAATTTTTATTCCATAAGTTATGCCCTTTATATTGTGGCAAATCTGCGTAGAAGAAGAGGGGTCATGACAGTTAGAGCAAGTTTTGTCTTTGCAATATAGAACAAAAATCTGGAATATGATTTGCAGAAGTATGTGTGGAGATGGAAAATCCAAAGGAGGGTGGAACCTAAGTAGAATATTGTGTAGAAGAAATGTTCCATATAAGGAATGGATTGACATTAAGAGGAATTTATTTTGGTGGATTTTCCATAGAGTTTTGGAAAAATATCTGAATCAACCTATAAATAGTTAGTCAATGGACTGTTAGTTAATGATATGTGACCCTATTTCAGTCATATATAGACTGTTAGAAGGATTACAAGAGGAGTAGTTCACATTTTTTAATAGATTAGACAATAAAGAAATATATACATAATAGTAGTGTTTTAAGAGGACTCAAATCAATATTGGGTGGCATATTTGAAGATCCCTGGATGAGGGAAAATTTGTGGGCCCTAGATCAGTAAAAAAATTCACTGTGGTTGGGAAAATTGACAAATTTACAAGTACAATGGAGGGTTGTTAGGTTAATATCAAAGAATATCCCTAATTCATGTCCTTGTGAAGGAAAACAGGACTCGTATAAGGGTAGGTGTATTGAGCCTAAGGACATGCAGACTTTTAAGGACTAAATTAGTAGTCAAATGGGCTAGAAAACTAGCCCTAGTTCACTATATTGTATAGGATTGAGTCAGTGAGAAGAAGGGAAACCTACATAAGCATAGACTTCTCATCTTAGGGAAACATTATGGAAAACGTGGGAAAACCAAATAATTTTTCACAAATGAAGTTGTGAATAGCTACTCCAAGACCCTGAGTGTTGCAACCCTTGAAGGAAAAAGGAGGTAGCTAAAGGGAATTTTTTTTTAACTGAGTTTAGTAACATAGAGGAGTTGAGTTCATTAATAGAGGAAAATTGATGAGTTTCAGAATGGGATGAAAAAGGACTTGCCAAATGTTTCCATGAAATGTGTGTTCAAAGGGATGTGTGTGGCCACCATCATCAAGTAGGTAAATTGTTCTCTTGTTCAAGGTAGATTGGTTGTCAAAGGACTAACACGAAGTCCTAGTTTTATTTCATTGTATTAGTGTGATTGTAAAGGGCCATGATCCTTGGTGTGAGATATATAGCCTATTCTATTATAGTTTGTAATATAACGAATAAGGGTTTGAAAAAGTTAAAAATTTTCATGTGGAATATTTGATTCCTTGATGTTTGTAGACTTCCTTATGAAATGTATATTTTTTATGGCACTTGAGTGTGTTTTCAAAATATTCTAATACCAAATCCAGATTCTCATGTGTCATGGAAATTCAACATATCCCTTTTTTCACCTAAGAACTGTCTGTAACTCATCTTAGTCTACTCATGTCCAATTTCAACTCATCCCACATAAAATGGTACCAAATCAGGTCTCATCACATCCAACCATAGTTGTAAAATAACTAAGAAATGGAGTTTACTTCTTGACATGCCATATCACCTGACATTCCTTATAAGTCCTTGGCACTATGTGCATGTGTTAACATCCCCTAAATTCCTTAGCATTCTTTGACACTCCCTAGTGCATCGTAGCACTACTGTCTTACAATCCTTGTCACAGACTCTTATTAATTCATTTCCATGCATTTGAAACTAGTTCTCCCTTATTTCCCCTGGGACTCCATAACTCTCCCTGGCATGAATTGGCATACCCCAACACATGACACATCTCAAGATGTTTCATTGGCCTCTAGCATCCACTATAACTTCCTAACATACCCTGTCAATCCCTCCTTAGTACACCTAGAACTCAGTAACAATTCCTATCTGGAACTTTTAGTCATTCATTTGCATGCATTCTTTTCCCTCAATGCTCCCTTGTGTTTCCATAAAACTCCCTAACACTTCCTATCACATGTTGGCACACCTTGGAACTTCAAACATCCTAGACACATTCCACTCTAGCACACTAGCATGACCTAGCACTATTTAGCATATCATGTCGCTCCCCCCTACCAAACCTAGAAATCACTGGAACTCCCTATCACACACTCATATTCATTCATTTCCATGCATTTTAACATAGTTCTCCCTTGTGTTTCACTAGCACTTGCTAACACTCAACATGTATTGGCACACCTTAACATTTGGCACATCTTTGCATGCTTCCCTAGCACTCTAGCATGAAGATAACTTATAATGATTTAATATTGCATGTTGCAAAGTCCTTCACGAATGTAAAAAAATGTATGCATTCAATATTCCTATTTCTTTGCAATTTTTTTCATTCTTTTGGGGGGGTAATATATATATATATATATATATATATATATATATATATATATATATGAGATGGGTGTTGTATTTTAGAATTTGATAATTTCGATTTGATGGCCTCCTATTATCTATTACTAGTGATTTTGGTATCTATTTAGGATGGTATAAAATTTTTGTATGTTTGAAGGGAAGTATAATCATTAGGGCACACTAGGAGAATATTTATGTTTGAAGGGTTTCACAATAAAGATAAGATATCTTTCTACTTACGTATCGGATATGAAGATGATATGTTATATATATTCCACCAAAATCAGCATTCCTTTGAAAAATAATGTTGGGCATGATAGGGAGACAACATAGGGAACAAAAGCCTAGTGGATGGCTTAACACTCTATCCATACTCTTATAGTTGTACTCTGTGCCAAAACAAAATAATGTCATGTGGTGCATTTTTCTAATCAATCATACACTTCCATACTAAATACAAGAAAAAAATTCATTAATTGTAATAGAATTTGTAGCAGACTTTTTTTTGCATTTAAATTGTCTTACGAAGCACTCAACAAGTTATATCTGTCTCCAATTGTAAGAAATTATAAATTATTTATCAAAATACCCACCAGTGTGGTTGTAGGAAGTGATAAATAGTACTCTATCATTTGGTTACTCAATATAGAACAAAATACAACATAAAATTATTTATATTCATTAATATGTGGTGAAATTATTAACAAACCTACAAATAGTATAATGTACTCTGCCCATGTACATAGGTAGCAGGTGTCAACATAACACATAGTGAGTATATATGGTTGCATGTACATACATTTTCTATAGGTGAATCACTAGACATATTGGATGCATGTCTTTCGGTGAAATAAGATTTGGAATGGACCATATGATGGTTGCAGTCAAATCAAATTAACCAGAGCTCTACCCATTCACAACTAACCGTGATGCAACATTTCCCTGTCATATGATAACTACACTGAATGTTTATAGAATAATATGGGATTCTTGTACTTCTTAGAGGAATTCTCCTTAATAATGGTATTTCCTCCCATACATTACATTCAAATGAAAACTATATCTCCTCACATCCCCTGTGTTTCCAACGTTTTGCACAATTGTTTGATTAGTTTCAAACCCACCAGGGAAAGCATAAACAAAAATGGAATCAAGGGGAACCAATGTAACCATTAAATCCAATAATTTATTCATATTCTATTGAATGATGTGACCTAAACTCCATGTACATTTTTAACTACTAATATAGGCTCCTAGTTGAGGATGTGGGATTCTCTCAGGAACACACGATGACCTTAGAAACTTGTTCCATATATACATCCAAAAATAAACTATCCATATTTTAAGAAGGTAATACCTTCTTCCTTTGTGCATGAGGACCATCAAAAACATGGATATATTGATATTGGGATATTCATAGGCTACTACCTTTGTCGTTTCTAGTCTAAAAAGGAGTGATGGAACCTATTCTTCTTCTCCTATGTAAGGATTTCTAATACCATTTCCATCCATGTTGTCAAATATTTGATTTAGTTACAGAAGGGTTTTGTTTTATCATTGAAAATATTATACCCATCCAGTTTTGTATGATGATGTAAATTTTTTTAGAGTGACAAGTCCTTTCAATTCATCAAGACATCAAGTGTAAAATTCCTTTCAATTCATAAAGACATGAAGTGTCAAACTTAAAATTCAATTCATGTTTGTCTAGTTGGATGTTCATTTTATCCAAAGTGAGATCATCTCAATGTTCCTCAAAAGAAAATTTCTTTTTGGAGTAAGTATAGCCAACATAATCCAAAAATAAACCAAACTTGCATTCTGAGGATTAGTTGTGTCAGGCATTCCCATTATTACCTCTCAAAATTCATCTTGTTCTATAGGACCTACATTTTCATCTTCCTAATAAAGGAATATTCAATTATAGGTTTGTGAGTATCTTCATCAATCTTTAAACTCCACACCAACTCCTAATTTTTTAAATCAAAGTTGGTTTGATTTTAGTTACCTAAAATATCATTGAATTAATTTGTCAAACCACGAATGTAGGTATTTTTTCACATATGTTCCTCATTCTAGCTAGTGAAAACATAATTTTTGAAATATGGATTGTACTTCTCTAATTTATCAAATATTTTCTCTTTTGTATAACTAGGTTTCTCATTCCATTTTTTAAATTCCCACTCATTAATGTTCTTGGTATGACTTTCATTTTCAAAGGAAAATCTCATATTGTCATAGAATGAGTTTTGGCAGGATATTTCCCTATTGGAGCACATTTCATTTTCATAATGATCATAACTATCATACAAGGGATAATAATTAAGCACTCATGACTTGAATGTTTTGTTTTCCAAATTAAAATAATAGTCTCAATGCCTTCATCATCAGGGGAGTGAGAGAATGTTACTAGAAATATAATATGCTTCTGTTATTCCACATTTTCCACTCTATCATAAATTTGTCAGTCATTAAAATACACAAAATGGGACTTGTGACTGTTAAATTCAATTTCAGAGATCATTTTATCAGCATTATTTCCATAAATACTATCCATATTATAGTTTAAGGCATCTTATTCAGTATCAGATTCATCGATGCTTATTTTTTTCCATATTCATTTTCATAAGAATTAGGGTTGTGGTCCGTCAAATCAAAATAACTAGAATGTGTCTCTTTGAATTCAGAAAGAAGATCATGATCAAATTCATCGAAGAACCCCCTAGAAGGCTCATCAGTAGAAATAATAAAGGTTTTCATCACATGCATCCATCATAATTGTTGATTTATTTTCATTTATGTCACCACCATTTTTAATTTTAGATGCAAGAGGTAATAAAAATATGGTTGTTATACCTTAGGAGTATGTTCAGGATACAACTTGGTAAAAGTGAAAACATCTTTATTATTACATATTTTCTTCTCCTCCACACAAGTCTGATTGTAGTCCTTACCAAAAATCCTCAACCAAATCTCATCAGTGTTCCCTCGATCGAATTTCTGATCAAATCTATGATCAGACATTTTATCCTTATCACCTTTATATATTTTATTTTCGTTCTTATGAAGACAATGTTAGTAACTATGGATTGAGGGGTTTTCATAGTGCATTATATTAGATATAATTTTTTGGGATTTAGGTGCATTAAGTAATTCATTCATCTATGACCATTTGCATGAGAGGTAGTCGTAACTGACTAATTTGTCATGATTTTTGAATAGTACAATTAGAATTCATTGCATTGGGTGATGCACACATCAGTGAATATGTTGGATTAAAAATATTGAAATAAATCAAATAGTGTTAATCATCACTTTTGGGGCTTGCACCCGGTAACTAGGACTTCCCGGGAGGTCACCCATTCGAAATCACCTCTGATTCAAGCGTGATTAACTATGGAATTTTTCCACAAAATCAATCCCACTTATCTTGCTACCCCATTTGGAAAAAATTAGCAACTATTTTTCCTAATGAACCATTCAAGTGGAGCTCCCTTCACTCTTTTTATTGAATTATTGAGGGGTTTCTACAGTGCATTATATTAGATAAAAAAAAATTGGATTCAATTGCATTAAGTAAGTGATTCATCTATGACTGTTTCCATGATGATTCCCTTTTATTGATCTGAGGAACTGAACAAGAATGGATTATATAACCAAGTTACACCACCCTCTAGACCTTTATTTTAGAATAAATGTGATGATGTTGACAAAAAAAGGCCCTCCATAGGTGAGGCAATGATGACTGCTCAGTTAAGGCACGAGGGATCATAGTAAAGTTACAGATGGACTGAAAGCAAGGATGGTGATGGAATAAGGTGATACTGAGTAGTGGATGGAGGAATTTCCTTATCAGAGCATAAAAATCATAGTGGACCTAGCAACAGTTGACTCGACTCCAGAGGGGATGAGGCATAGTATTACTGAAGGCCAAAGTGGGCAACACGTGATGAATGTGATGCAAATATGGATGGAATATTATAACAATAGATAAAGGGACTCAGGAAAAACTCCATAAATGTGATGATGACTCAACTCAGATGATCTAAAAAAGGGTGACTCGATGATGCTGCCACACACGATATGCCCACGGGAACCCTAAAAAACATGATCAAATAATTATTGCTGATGACAAAAATCGACACATGAGACAACAAGTATAAAGGAAAAGTGATGCCAAAGTACCAGTAGATCATATGAATAAAATTGGTTTTAATGGCGGAAAAGTGACACTTAATGGAAAAAATGGCTTCTAGGTGGAGTGTCAACTTACCAAAAACAAAAAAAACCATTATAGTACTCGATGAGGAATTTCCAATGGTGTTGATAGTTCATCAAATAGAGCTACCGTTTGGTCAAAATTGGTGATGGAAAATTTGGGGGTTTTCCTATAAAAGGGTATTTTCCCTCCAATTTCAATTCATTTGCTAAGTGAGTTGTGGTGAATTTCAAGAGGAGAAGCCCTTAAATATTTTGGATACTATAGCAGACAAACTGACCATCAGAATCAGGATATGCAACTTTCAGGTAGGCGGCCTTAATTATCTAAAGGTTTCCTTAATGATTCTTGGAAGGGTGGTTCCTAGTGAAGAATGAAGGTAAGAAAGGAATACATAATTAACTACTAGAGATGTATCCCCATTGGGATTCAAAGCATCGACAAGTTCACCATAGCACTATGGATAATCCAGATAAATCTTATTCAATTGACAGCCACAGAAGCTAGAAAACCATCAAGGTATAGAATCATCCCTACCAACCAAGTCAAACTCGAGGAACAAGTGGTAAGTGTGGTATCGTATAAACTATAATATTTGAAGATATGGTTTCAATAATCTACGATATATGGCTCTTCGGTAGGAAAAAATTTCCAAGGAATGGAAGGATAATCGACCATACCTAGATATTTTGGGTTTAGGCTGAGACTTGTGTTAATGAAGTAAGAAGGTGGCAAGGGGAAATCATGCCCCTAGGCATGGGATACTTCCCCATAGAATATGTGATGGAGGGGATTTTTATGGTATGAAAAGTTGGGAATGATTCACATAGCAAGAGGAGTAGGTGGAGAGACATTGTGTTCCAAGTGTTGAAATAATGGATGCAAGCATTTAGTCTCATAGGCACTAAATTCGCAAGAGGATGGTGAGAATATATAGGGGCATAGGTGCCCCCAAGCATGCTATGGAAATGCCAATTGTACTTACAATAGTGGAATCTAAACACATTTTGATGATGCGGTTCACCATTTCATTATCTTTGTTATATTATCATGGGAAGAATGGAAAGATACAATTAGAGAAAGAAAATATTGAATTACTAATCTCATTTGGAACTGCATATATGAATCAAATGGACTGGATTTCTGGGTTCACATACATGGTGTCATTATACCAAAGAGTGGCTTCATCGATAACAAACTAGTTCTCACCTATAAAATATTGTGCTTGTTCAACAATAATGTCTCAGTGACTGAGTTGTTGATGTAAGATGAAAGAATGATTAATTGGATCATCCCTAGAGTCATCTAAAGTGATATGGAACTCAAGAGTTTATTATAAATGGGGAATAATAATGGTACTAGACTAAACACTACCAAATATACTATGAGGGTTTGGGAGAATTGCTTCTCCTGGAATCTCAAATATTGGTGCCCCCTTACCCAAAAATTGGGTGTCAATGTAATGGCCAAAATGTGTATGTGGTTCAAATATATGGGTTCGCAGTAAGGGGTCATATAAATAATCGAGCTCAATAAGGATGAAGTCTTTGGAACCTACAACGTATTGGTCATGGGTCTGCTTCGGAAGGAAATAAGCAAGATGGTGCATATCATCCCAAGGAACATCATGGCTGGTCATGAATTCCATAATGTCTTCATCTGAATGGAAGATGGAAGGGCTAGAGGATATGAGACCACATGATGTGGCAGATCAACCTAGTGCATCATCATGTGAAATATGGTTCACATACGCATCACTAATACGGGTACACAAAGAGCTATTATATGAAACATATACCAATGTTTAGACCATGGTGTTCAACGAGGAAGGTTTGATAGAAACAGAATGGAAAGCCACTAAGGGGTGTTCCTCCATGGATCTCATGCATGATGACATATAGATAATAGAGACTAAAGAGTCCATTATCTTGACATTGAGGGGATTTGTTGCCATGGGTGTAGATCAGTCCTATGGTTATGGTGAAGAAGAATTCATAAGTAGAGGAGTATATGATCCATTATGAGAGGTCTCTATTTTTTGAATTACCTGAAGGGTATCACAAAAGTCACCAAGAAGAGGAAAATGATGGGAATAGTGGCCATCGTGATCTAAAAAATCACAAGTTTGATTTGTATGCATCGATTTTATTTTCTTGGCTAAATGAGGTAAAGTAACATGGAACTCTGTGATGTGAGATACAAGAAATGTTTCATTGAAAATGAGTTTAAGATGAGGAAACTCGAGACAATTATTGGTGGCATGTGCAATGACATCACAAAAAGTGCACAAAGGTGTCAAATTTAGAGGCTTAGGTGGATCTGGAGTTCTTCTGGGAGCCTTTTCCTTAGGTTCCTTATTTTTTTCTTTCCCCCCTTCACCGAATTCTTTCGCAACAAAAGTGGATTCCTGTTGAGATTGTTGTGGAGCTGAAGCAAAGGGAGGGGTCATTGCGACCTATTGAAACATGGTAAAAGTGGTACATGGTTGAAGTTGATTTGGTGGAGTGTTTTCTAAAGATATATGTACTAGACTAGGGTCCCTAGAGTCAAATTTGGTAAACTCAATGTACCCATAATAGTTACAGAAAATATTCCATATGGGGTAGCTAAAAACGATATCTGACTTGAAGGGTAATGGCCTGGTGGAATGAATCCTGGATGGTTAAGAGTTGGGGGAACTATTCTTGCATGAAAAATATGAGGAGAGACACCAGCAGAAGGATAAGTTCCTTGAGGAGATGGTTCAGATGGTTGTGTCGAGTGAACAACAGTAGGTTGTGAAGGCACTGACTATTGGCTATTCGTACTGGTGCAATTTTGGCTAACCTGAGGTACTTCCAACATGCCAACACTTGATGATATGGGCTCAGAAATGGAAGGGGGTGGACTAGGGAATGAACTCATTAGTGTTGTAGCTTTATATACTCTAGGTGAGACATTGGTCACAGGTGCAAGTATTTTTTTATCAGTCATCGATGATATAATAAACGGTGAGTTCTGGGACTTGGGCTTGTAATATTTCAACTGAACGATAGTAACAATATTTCCATTATGGCGGCATAACATATTACTATGAATTAAAGATGCAAAAGGTTGACATCGCATATGTGTAGCTACATGTCATGAGGATATTATAATCCATGGGGGCATCAATGACTTCTATGAAAATACAAACAGACTTTCCCACAAGTGTAAAAAGACAATTGTGGAACATTCCAAGGAGCTGCAAAGGGTGACCATCCCAAGCACACAAAGCGATGTTGGATGGGGATAGATCGAGAGACTCGAGTTACTTCCAAAAATAGGTAGACATCACAAATTTTGATTCTCCCTCATCAATGATACATCATTGGATAGTGGAATTATGAATCTTGATTGGTATTTGGAAAGCAATGGATGAGGGTAAAGGGGGATGCTCTGACTTTTCAACATCCAAGATGATGAAGTGATCATATGAAGGATCCAAAATGGCTAGAGTAGATAGTAGATATTATCTTTTGGATGGTCAGATCTAGAGAACTTTCAGCATTGAAATGGTGGCAAGAGACTGTGCCAAGTCATATACTATGTTATAAGTGTGGGCGGATTTGGCATAAGAAGCATTACAATGTAATGTCCCTTTAGGGATCTTGAGAATGACCTCTACCTTAGGCTGAGAAATCTATAAGGGACCATTTGGTGTTTGAATGTACCTTGTGGATACCTTTGTTTCGGACTTGGTTGCAGACGTAGAGGGTTTCTTGCCATATTTGCACGACCGAGTATAAAGGTTGACATTAGCGGTATTGACCTCATCATATTTCATAATAAGAAGTGGCCTGACCATGTGGAGGTTGGGCTGTAACATATCGTTGTTGCTGGAAAGGATTAGAGAACAAAACTGATTGAGATGGCACAATGTTTAGAGGAAGAGACGTGGTGGGTTGTTGTCGTGTCGATGCTGCTTGGGTTTCCCAAAATTGGGGCATATGGGGTAAAAGGGGAGAATCATGAGTATATGGGCCATGTTCACCACAACGTGAACAAGGTTTTTTTGTATGAAGGGTCTTGTTATGCTTCGGTTAATTACCCTATTGCTTGTTTGCGGTGTTAGGCTAGTTCTCTTGGGATGCATTTGGTTGAGTACCCTCGCAACCTTGGTTACCCTCTACTTTTTGGTTCTATTTTTCTTTTCCCTTATTATGTTTCTTGGAATTTGGGGATTATGCGAAATTTTCTAAGCATGCACTTGACCTTGACCAGGCGATGGCTATTGTGGCAGAGGTTGAGAAGGCATGGGAGTAGGGGTGTTGATGTTAGAGGTGCTGGAGTGTTGGGTTT
The DNA here is from genome assembly GCA_034641835.2 of Pinus albicaulis. Lineage (NCBI taxonomy): Eukaryota > Viridiplantae > Streptophyta > Pinopsida > Pinales > Pinaceae > Pinus > Pinus albicaulis. Next base: position 941,636,778 of record CM076582.1, read on the forward strand.
TCCATAAGGATAAAATCAGATGGGAAAATGTTCTGCTAAAAAGGTCGAACAACAGCTAGCCCTAGCATCAGTTGATGATGTTGGGAAAATGCATAAGATGTTCTTTGACTAGGATACATATTTATTGAAGGGGGATAGGTGTTCGAGGAACTAGTCCCCCACTAGGGGTAACCATAACACAAGTGAGGAAGATCATATGGATGTGAAAGATTCCAACTATATTTTCGACAAGATGAGATGCCCTCGGTCCATTGGCACCACTAGGTCTAGGAAGGTCTAGTAAAATGGTATAAACATAGCCAGACTCAGCGTAGAACAAATCATATTTTAATGTAGATTGGATAGCTTCTTCCTTGGACTGAGTAAAATGAGATGCAACATCTTTACCTATGGGGGATAAGAGTGTTCTAAGAAACCAATCCATATATACATGGTCGTCGAATGTAGGAGCTCTATAGAATCTCCTTCTTGTACGTCATTCCTAGACATGGTCATAAAGGTTGTTGGAAGAACATTGACAGAATGCAATCAACAACTCAGTACCAGTATCATAACAGAGGGGTAACTATAAATATGACATAAATTATTTAGCAAGAGTCACAAAAGCGGTATGAGATGTGGCGAGTTGGTCAACATACCACTTTGTAGCTTCTCCAGTGAGCATGCATTGGAACAATTGAAGGAGAATGGAGTCATTAGTGATGGAATGAGATGAACACCACATATGAAAGGAGTGGAAATGATTAGTGGGGTCCTCTCCAGTTTTTCCTTCAAACTTAGGAATATTAGAAGGAAGCTTAATTGGCATAGATGGCCAACCTACATCGTGGACTATGGGGTCATTGATTAACTGGATAAAATAGGGAAGACTTAAACCTGACATAAAAGGTAGAATAATAGTAGTCGAGATGGTTCCAGTAATGGTTCTGCTAGTAATGACTCTAGGATTTGGTCCAAATCCACCACCTACTTGTTTTCGTGCTCCAACATTGGCACCTTACATGGTAGTTGTATGAGGGTGAGAAGAAGAACCAAAATTAGAATTAGAGGAATAACCTGATGAACTAGAAGAACCAGAGTTAGAATGGGGACTTGGGAGAGGAATAACTCAAACCCAACAGGGTGATGTGATACTTCATAATCGAAATTGAAGGTGAATACGTTGTAGTCTCTTTGAAAAAATGTCTTGGGGGCGCACTGATGGCAAGTCACATGTGACACAAAAAGGTTGAAGAGTGATACACAAAGGATCTGTGTGGCAGATAAATTAATTATGATGTTTATTTCTTGGCTTGGTGGTGTAAACCAAGTGCTCTTCACTTTAGGTGTGAGTTTCTGCAAGCAGTGTGTTTATTATACTTAAGCCATGATGGTGATTTAAAAAATAAAAAATGTTGAAGAGGTGTAAATAAAACTGAAATGACAGTAAAATAAAAAGCTAATAATGCATCAATTCAATCCAAAATAAGGATCTCAAACAATGTGACTAAATGTGGGTGAAATTGAATCAAAAGACACTAAAATGGCCAGTAGAACAAATGTCTATATGACTAGGATACAATGACTTAATATTGTTGGAAATGACGTAGAAAACAACAAGAAATTGGAGAGGAAAATTGCTGCAAAATATAGGTCTAAAGGTGAAAAACCTAGGGAAAATGGAGGGACACTAAGGGAAAAGGCCAAACAAATCTCAAGAGGGAGTTTTGGATGGAAAATTAACCTATCTAAAGGATATGTAAAAATTATGGAACAGACCCTGAAATAGTGGCTGAAAACATTGCAAATCGCATAATACCTACTCATCTCAGCTCCTTTGAAAATCGTGGAAGTATACTAAAACCCTAAGGGGATTGATTTTACTTCAAGGAGATGAACTAAGCATATCCATGCCTATGATAGGCTGAAACAAAGGTTATAAAAACCATAGCAGTGCTCTCAGCAGACCCTAATAGCTTCATAAACAAACTTAGAAAAATATTCGAGATCGCATTTACTAACTTGTAAACAGGTGAGCTCAGACGTTTTGATAATATAAGTGTGATTTCAGGGGAGAATCACAATATTTGGGATAAACACTGTGATTTTCTGCTACTTGGTTCTCGAGTGGTAGGTTGCAGAAAGAATTATTGTCTCTAGCGCGACTATTACTTTTTACCTGCAGAAAATACCAGAAAACATCAAGAATTTATTATTTTGACCGAATTAGGGAACAAAAGTTAAAAAATAGCATCAAGAGATTGAAAAAAGAAGAAGAAAAACACTTCTTGTTGAAGCTGTTGGTCACACAAGAATCTGAATCACAATAGTGGAGTCAACATTTGTTGGTGTAAAATCTTATCGAAGGTGTACTGTTGTGTAACCAGCTCCCAAAATAGAAGAAAGAGATATCAATGCCTTAGAAATAAGCCACTTCGAGGGGGAAACCCCCAACACATTACATAAATGAAAAATTCTTGGATGATACAATTTACAAAACCTCCTTTCTATATATAGGAGTCCATGGGGCCATAATATAATCCTAGTGGGGCCACAATGTAATCCTAGCTGACTTAACAATAATAATTTAAGGACACAATAATAACAATATGGGGGTTAGAAGGGTACAATAATAACAATAAGGGGGTTACACTAACAATAATAACGGACTATACTAGTAATATAGGGATCTAACATGCCCCTCTCCTTCAAAAGAGTGTTGTCCTCAATGCTTGAGTAGCTCTGGATGCTTTTGTATAAAATTCTCATCCTCCCATGTAGAATCCTCAGTGGGTAAGTTCTTCCACTTGATGAGATACTCTGAAATTGATCGGTTCCGTAGCTGTCGAGTTCTTGTTTCCGTGAACGCTTCAGGTTCCAATATGATTTTTCCTTCCTCATCAAGTTCTAGAAATATTTTTTGAACTGGAAGATTTTCACCTATGACCTTCTTTAAGCATGAAACATGGAAAACTGGATGCACTCGTGAAGAAGCAGGAAGCTCCAATTTGTATGCCATAGTACCAATCTTTTGCAACACATTGTAAGGACCATAGTACTTTGGCGATAATTTATTATCCTTCTTAGCTTGCTTGAGGGACATTTGTTTATATGGTTGTAGCCGTAAAAATACCCAATCTCCTACATCAAAACTTCTCTCGCTGCGATGTTGATCTGCCTGTTGTTTCATTCGATTTTGTGCCAAATTAAAGTTATCCTTTAAGAGTTGGAGAACTTCTTGCTGATGCTCGATGTGATCTTCCACTGCTTGAACCTTCGAATTTTCCCTTAAAGATGATGTGATGGATGGTTGATGATATCCATAAAGTGCCATAAATGGGGTCATTTTTGCTGCAGTATGGAAGGAAGTGTTATACCACCATTCAACTAGAGGCAACCACTTGACCCATTGTGTTTGTTTATCAGATACAAAAAAACAAAGATATCCTTCCAAACATTTATTTACTATCTCAGTTTGACCATCAGATTGAGGATGATAAGATGAGCTATGAGCTAATTGAGTACCCAAACAAGAAAATAACTCCGTCCAAAAATTTCCAGTAAAAATGGGATCTCTGTCGCTCACAATAACCCTTAGGCTTCCATGTAGCTTTTGAATTCTGTCCATAAATGTAGTAGCAACTGTACTTTCTTTAAATGGCTGAGATAATGCACAAAAGTGTGCATACTTGGTAAGTCTATCAACTACCACCATGATGACACTCTTTCCTTCGGACTTAGGTAAACCTGTGATAAAATCCATTGAAATTTCCTCCCAATGTTTACTTGGAATGGATAAAGGTTGTAGAAGTCCCGGGGTCTTAATTGTCTCAACTTTATTCTGCTGGCAAACCAAACATTCCGCCACAAACTTTTGAATATCAGATTTAAGGCCATCCCAAAAAAATTCTTTCTTCACCCTGTGGTAAGTTTTTAAAATCCTGAGTGTCCTCCTAAAGGAGAAGTGTGCAATTCCAGAAGAATCTTTTGTTTTAGTTGGGAATTCTTACAAAGATATAAGCGATCTTTGTACCATAAGGAATCATTTTTCCAACTAAATGTATCAAATGTACTAGGATCTTGCTGCAACTTTTGAATGAGTGTCCATACATATTTTTCCTTTTTCCATTCATCTCTTGCTTCGGTTATCCAATCTGGTTGGATAATAGAAATGGCACAAAGCAATGCTTCCACCTCTTCATTCTTTCTTGAGAATGCATCTGCAACAACATTAAGCTTTCCTTTTTTGTAGATTATTTCAAAGTCATAACCCAACATCTTTGTGACCCATTTTTTCTGCTCTTCTGAAGATAGTCTTTGTTCCAAAAAGTGTTTAAGACTATCATGATCAGTTTTTACCTTGAGGTGTCTTCCCATTAGGTAAGTTCTCCATTTCTTTAGTGCATGCAGTATTGCTAACATTTCCTTCTCATAAATAGGTTTCTGTAAATACTTTCCTTTGATTGTATGACTTTCAAAAGCAATGGGTCTTCCTTCCTGCATTAAAACAACACCAATTCCATTTCCTGAGGCATCACATTCCACAATAAAGGTTTTTGTGAAGTCTGGCATAGCTAAGACCGGTGCTAGGCACATTGCCTCTTTAAGATGTTCAAAGGCCTTAGTTGCTTCAGAAGTCCATGAAAATGCATCTTTCTTCAATAATGTTGTTAGAGGTGCTGCTATTTTCCCATAATTCTTAACAAACTTGCGATAATACCCTGTTAACCTGAGAAATCCTCACAACTGCTTTATGGTTGTGGGGACTTTCCATTCCTTAATGGCTTTAATTTTGTTAGGGTGTACCTTAACACCCTCGTGAGATACAATATGACCCAGATATTCCACCTCTTGTACTCCAAAGAAACATTTGGATGTTTTTGCATATAATTATTTCTCCTACAATAGTTTGAGCACCCTGTCAACATGTTCAACATGATCCTTCCAAGACCTGCTGTAGATTAGTATATCATCAAAAAATACTAGCACAAATTTTCTAAGGAAGGGTTTGAAAATGGAATTCATCAACCCTTGAAATGTAGAAGGTGCATTGGTAAGGCAAAAGGCATGACCAAAAATTCATAATGACCCTCATGAGTTCGAAATGCTGTTTTTGGAATATCTTCAGTCTTCATTCTAATTTGATGATATCCTGAACGAAGATCCAACTTGGTAAAATAAATTGCTCCGTGTAATTCATCCAATAATTCATCAATCACAGGAATGGGAAATTTGTCTTTAATGGTGAGCTTATTGAGCTCCCTATAATCCAGACACATTCGCCATGATCCATCCTTCTTGTGTACCAATACTACAGGAGCAGAGAAAGAACTTTGACTAGGTTGAATTATACCCGCCTCTAACATTGCTGCAATCATACGTTCAATTTCGCTCTTTTGGAAGTAAGGATATCTATAAGGCCTGATGTTTGGAGGAACACTTCCTGGAATCAAATGAATAGCATGATCATGATCATGAATAGGTGGGAGTCCTTTGGGAGTTTCAAACACCTTGGAATGATTGTCCAAGACTTGTTGGAGATCTACAAAAATAGATGATTTTGATGTTGGAACTTCTAGTGAGCATAATTGTGCAATTACACCTCATTTTTATTTATTGAGAAGCTTTGTCATGACATTAGAGCTTATTATATTTTCTGGCTTCCCTACAATACCCTGTAATTTGGCTTCCTTTCCTTCTGAAAAAAAATTCAAGAAAATTTCTTGAAAATTAAAAGCTACCGTCCCCAAAGATTGTAACCATTATACTCCTAGTACAACATTACCACCTCCCATAGGAATGAAAAGAATTGGAATATTAAATAAATATCCCCCCATGATTAGCTTGATATTATGGCATTTTCCAGAGAAATTTATAGTTCCTCCATTTGCAACCATCACTTGACATTCTGGTGTTAGGTATAGGAATCAATTTAATTCCTTGGCTACCTTACAACGAATAAAATCATGGGTGATACCTAAATAAATCAACACTATTACCTTTTTCTTCTTGATATGTCTTTCTATCTTGAGAGTTTGAGGAGTGGTGATTCCTGCCAGTGCATTATATGATATGGTCAGACTCATTTCTTCCTCTTCTGCGGCTCGTTCCTGGTGTATATCCTCTTCTTGTTCATTTTATTCTTCCTCTTCACAATCTATGTAAAATAATTTCTTCTCAGCACACTTATGGCCTTTAGTGTATTTTATATCACAATTGTAGCAAAGCCCTTTCAATATTTTTTCTTCCAATTTTTGTGGTGTGAACCTTGTAGGTTGTGGAAATCTAGGCGTAGCAACACTTCCTTCTTTATAGAAGTGAGTGGTAGGCTTCCTTGTCGCCATAATTTTACATTCAATTTTTGTTGCCAACCTAAATGCCTTCTCCAATGAATTAGGTTCCAAAACACGAACTTCATGTTGGATGTTATCCTTTAAAGTGCCTATGAAGAGATAAATATTGTGTTCCTCTGGAATATTAGTTACCCTTATATTCAATTTTTGGAAGTCCTAAATGTGCTCCCCCACTAAACCCTTTTGTTTGATATTTATCAATTGGCTAAAGAAGTTGTTTCTCTTTGTATCCTCATAATGTGCTATCATTTCCTCCGTAAAAATTGACCAAGTGACAATTGTTTTATGGGAGAAAAGCCATCAATACCATACAAATGTATTTTTTTCTAAATGTAAAGTTGCAATGCGTACCTTTTGTGTGTTTTTCACATTATGGAGATCAAAATATTGCTCCATCTGTAGTATCCATGTTACAGGATCCTTTCTATCAAACTTCCTCATATCAATTTTTGGAATATGGTGGTTCTTTCCGCCAACATTAGAGGTTATGAAATCATGATTAACATTTATTTTGTTCTCATCATGAGTTTCCTCTACTATATTTTCACCATTAGGAAACATTTCTTGTTTCAACTTTGTCAAACCTTCCATGTCTAATTTTAGATCATTCTTCATGTTTTCTATTTTAGCTTCCATGTCATCCATCTTAAATTCCATGCCAACTTCCATGCCATCTATCTCAGATTCCACGCCTTTCTTCAAACCATCCATATTATTCTTCACACCATCCATCTTCACTTCCATGCCTTTCTTCAAAACTTCCATTTCATTTTTTGCTGCTCTTTGCGACAACGAAATTTGGTGCACTTTCTCTTGTAATTTTGATATATCATGTTGCAATTATTCATCTTCATGAGTCATAGTAGAGCCCTCTGAAGGCTTAATGGGTGTTGAATTATTTTTACGATGCACTTTTTAGAACCTGATACTAATATATATTCTACAATATGCCCTTGGAATCAATTCAAATTGATTCTTCAAACAAGACTTGTGCAATTCAGAAGAAAAAAAATACACACCCTTTTCTTGCTTTTGAGGAGCTCGATATTGAAATTTGATTATCTTTGTGATTGCGGCTCTTCAATATCTCAAAATTTAGCAGTGAAGTAGCCCTCTGAATTCTCTTTTCAATGTCATAGATCTAACCTAATTTGGATTCTCCAAGACAAATCTATGTACCATCTCCCACAATGACCTAATTATGGACTGGTTCAATAGAGTGAACTTGTATGGCTTGACATGTGTCACTGTTTCATCCTTCAACTCTGAAATTTATAGCCAAGAAAATAGATTCCATGTACTTGTGACAACTTTTTACGACACTCCAATCTTATGCTCAGAGAGAGATTTACGAAACTTTTCCCACGATCACCTCTTTGAGATGAAATTCGGGAGCCTGAAAAATTACTACCTTCCACGGATCATATCTCAGAAAATATTGTGAGCCAAGCTCTCAAATTTTTTGAAGAATTTCCTCCAGATTTCAACTTCGCATCCTAAAAATTTCATATTCTGAACCTTCGTAGAAAAAACGTTATAGCGCAAATTCCATGATCATCTGTTTAGATCAACGAAACCCTAGAATCCAAAGCTCTGAAACCAAATGTTGTTTAACCAGCTCCAAAAATAGAAGAAAAGAGATATCAACGCCTTAAAAATAAGCCACTTTAAGGGGGAAACCTCCAATAAATTACATAAATGAACAATTCTTGGATGATACAATTTACAAAACCTCCTTTTTATATATAGGAGTCCATGGGGCCATAATGTAATCCTAGTGGGGCCACAATGTAATCCTAGCCAACCTGACAATAATAATTTAAGGGCACAATAATAAAAATATGGGGGTTACAAGGGTACAAGAATAACAATAAGGGGGTTACAGTAACAATAATAAGGGACTATACTAGTAATATAGGAACCTAACATGTACCAAAGATCACAGCTTAGCTATGAGTGAGGAATAAACCTAACAATAGAAATGGATGTTGAAATTTTTAGATTTGCAAAATAAAATTGAAACAAATCCTGCAAAAACCCAGATCTCTTTAGTAAAATCAGTTAAAAAACAAAATGGAATAGTAACTGATGCAAAATAACTCCAAGTAAGTAATGGATAAGAAAAGGTTAAAGAATGATATTTTTTAATTATGTAACACATGGTGAAGGAAACAAGAGATTGTTACCAATCCCCCTCAATGATATGGGTTCTTGGTTGTCCTCAATGCTTCAGCTTCGTGAGTCTCTCTCTCTCAATGATATAGAAAACCCAAATATGTTATGAACTCAAGTGGGAGCTCAAATGGAAAAATAAAATGATAGAGACAATGAGAATTATCAAAGTGAAGAATGAATGGAAAAATCCTCTTATTTATAAAAAAAATATTGATTCATCCTCGATAATGGATACTAATAAAATATTCAAGTATTGAGGGGTTTCTGTAGTGCGTTATATTAGATATCATTAACATAGTTGAATCCCAAAAAATGATATCTAATAATAAAATATTATTAAACAAAATGTAGATCTAAGTGATTGGAATATTTTATTATATTTTGTTGGAGGGAAAAGGTATTTAAATTGGTTAATTATCTTTGTTTAAAAATAATAAACAAATAAAGGATTTATTTGTCATTTCAAGAATGTGGTTAAAGAATAATAAACAAATAATGGTTTGTTTAATTATTCCTATGTGATTTAGTCAAATTTAACAAGGAATAATAACTAAATAATGATTTAATTAATTATTCCTAGAGAAAAATAAGAAAAATAATGATTTATCTAATTATTTCTCATAATTGGGTTATGACTAGGAAAATTATTTAAACTATGGTTTAATTAATTATTCCTAGAGGAAAAACAAATAAATAATGTTTTATTTAATTATTCCTCATGGGGTTTCTTATTTTAACCAGAAATAACTTAGTAAAATATGGTTTATTAACTTATTTATTATAGTGAAATCAATTTTACTATCGTAAAATTTGTCTTACATGTTGTACTTCGATCCATCCAGTTTGAAATGGTTATATGAACATTTTTTGGTGATAAAAAACATAATATAGGGTCTTTATAGACACCTTTGTTATGTATAATGTAAGCATTGTAATCTCTGATACCAAATCCCCTTGCCCAACATAAGAAACGTTTGTGGCATATAAATTAATGAAACAATGCACTTGGAAAACCTTTGTAATGTAGATGTACATTTCATGATTGTAAAACTATGAGGGGTAATTTTAGGTTCAATTCAATGTTTTTCCCTTCAAACAGAGCCTCAATAGAATTCCACCACTAGTAAATAGCATATTCAAAACTATATTCAAGTTAATAATGGTTTGACATGCCTTTACAATCACCTCCATGAGCATATACTAAAGATTGAAAAAATCGTCACGACCTATTTTTCTCTAATGATGGCAGTCTGTTACGAAAAAACTTCACATAAACAAAAATATGTTTGGAAATAAAATACACTATAGATTGTCACTGTTATACTCCATTTAATGATTTTTTCAAACAATTTTAAACAATTTTAAAACATTCTAATTTTTTCTCTTTATCTTCAACCCATGGATGTATCATGTTCCATATGGTTTATAATAGTTGCATGTCCACTAGCATTCATCACCATACCTAACACCACCAATTTTGTAAGATTATGTAACCTCCTATGCAATACCCTACTCGTTTCCTGCATAGAGTCATCCTCTAGAGTCTTACCCAAGTTGAAGATACAAGTGAATGAAGTAAGGGAATTATGAATCTTCACAAGGAATCATCTATGTGATATCAGTCAGTCCATGAATGTGACGTGATCGAGATTTAACACATGGATAAGTTGATATACATGCTTGGAAAACATCACATGCACCTTTCAATTGATTGGTAGTCCGAAAAATGCATGAACCAACAAGTAAAATCTATTTCCTTCATAAACATGACCATATTATGTGTATGTATGCATGCACACTAATTCAAAATAGCCATGCAAATTACTACTAATAAAAGAGTGTGTAGTTCTATGTTGGCTTACAACACTATTGTAACTAATTACATTATTTTTATCCTCTTCAATCTTAATCAATCAATCCCTTATAAAATTATAAATATGTAATAAAAGTGATTAATGTCATCGTACTAGTTTATAATATAGTATCCATTGGGACTGTGATCATACGCTATGGGCATGTCATAAAATTATCTTTGTGATCTTCATATTGAAATGTATCGCTCCCACCAATATTGATTTGATGTCCTTTCTCCACTTCATGAGAAACACTTATTTATGAGTTCACTTCATATTATTTCTCACATCTTTTCTGTAGTTTTGGACGAAGAATTTAATTATTTTTCCTTGTTTTATGAACAAATGATCAAGATATCATGTCCTCCAGTTCCAACAACACCCTTCAGCTAAGGAAAACATGACAAGAAAAAATGGAACACTCCATTATGGCACCATAGGAAGAAAATATTCACCATAAATGAATCCTAGCATGCCACATATCTCCCATGCACTCGCTCGAAGATTAAATACAAACCCTCACAGAAAATTAAGCATAAACAAAATATACAAACATTCATATGTATTTCAAACCCAAAACTCAACGATCGATATTTTTATTTTTTCCAAATAGTCAATATATCCATTTTTTTCCAAATAATCAATATATCTTTTATATTACATAAAATAAATTAAAAGTAATAACATCGAGAAGCCATTTTCCTATTCTTGTTTTTTATTGCACCCACCTAGCCCCCCAATAAGATAAATCTAATGGAAATAAATACCCATGAGATGCCAGGGCTCTCTCATGTGTTGAATTATAGGAAAAGGTTGCTTATGATACTGTGCTAATGGAATTTAGAGGTTCAAATGAATGGGAGTATAATAAACTATATTTTGTACCATAAATGATAGAATTTCAATTGATCAAATGAATTTTTTTAGTCAATGTTTTGTAAGAAATTATACGAACAAAATAAATATTTAATTGTTGACAATTCCAATCTTGATGGCAGTGATTCTAATGTTTGATATGATACTTTATATTAGCTTTATATTTCTCTTACTTTCCTTATTTTTCATTGTTTCCAAGTTTATAGCACATTGAACTCTAATGTTGGTGTTCACAGCTAGATGATTGGGAGAGGAGCTAGATAGTTAGTTACAAACTCGTGGATAGTTTAAATATCATAATGTACGAGGTGTGATCGCTCCATAAGAAGATATGCATGATATGAAGAATAAAATAATGAAATCCTCTCCAAAGGTTGAACTTTCCCTACATGATTCAAGTTTTGGTTGGAGATTTTATTTTTCATTTAAAATTTTTTCTCTTCATATGTTTTGTCTGTTTCTTGTATCTTAATAAGTGGTTGAATTTAAAATGTAGGTATGGTAGCTATTCATACTTGGGGTGTTGTGCATAATTTTCATTTGGAAATATCAACCCCCAAAGAATGTGAGTTATTTACTTTCTGTTGATTTTGTGATTTGTTTGAGTATTATGTTCATGCATTGTCTCCAACATTTATTTTATTTTATTCTACTGTGAATTTTTCTTGTCACATTTAGGATAATTTCTTAGTAAATGTTTCATAATATATAATATTTACTCCACTATTTATTTAACATATGTGCACTCTGTTTACTAACATTTATATTTTTTTTGGTTGGATCATTCCCTACTATTTTCTTGGAATATTGGTTTGAGGTTAGGCACTTAATTCTCTTCGATGGTATCCATTCCATAATTCTTGATTGTATTAGGAGTTCCATGCTCTTAATTTAGATTTATTAGCTTCTATTTCAATTCATTATATTCCTTCACTATGTATGTTACACATTAAAAATAAATACAACAATTCTTAATTCCTAGTTTGAACCTAGGTGTGTGCCAGTACTGGAATACACATTCAAATATAATAGAGAGATATCCTTCACAAAGGATACTTCGTAGAAACTCAATTTAAACGATGGTTTGAGATGCATTTTGAATTCAGTATTAAGTCATTAATGGATATGACTATGATTAATGGCACCAAATGTTATGCTAAACATTGAAATGTTTTGTAAGCATGGTCACAACTTACAAAAACATGCGGTGATATGTGAATATAATTTTCAAGTAGATATTAGCTAGATTTGTTTCAAAAAATGAGTAAATTGGAGATATAAATACCATGCAAACATTCCTCAAGAATCTTATTAAAATCTGAAAAGAAAACTTGGTTTTGTAAGCAGATGGTTTTAGAGGTGGTAGGTATACTTATTTTGTTTCAACCTAGTCCTCATTTTCCTAAGACAAAATTCTTGGATAGCTCAAATTTTTTTCTAAATATTAAACACCTATCATACTCTCCTCCAAGCTCTATTTTTTGCACTCTTTAGCTAGGAAATATTTTTCTTCTCCAATAGACTACTCTCTTTAGTTTAATTTAACTTGTAGTGAAATAAAGCTCTCAATTGTTGTTGGTAATTTATAGGATGTAATTACCTTAAATCAACTGCAATTCCATTTTGGATAACCAGACCTATGACAGTTGACCACTATTCACAAAATCTTCATTTCTATGCCTTTATGACATGTTACACACTTGGAATAACATGCCCTCTATCCAATAGTGTCATAAGTTTCATGAGGCATCCTAAAAAATGTATATTCAAATTCATTAAATTCAAGAGCATGAATAACATAATTCCAGTGAACTTACTATTGACATTCCTTATAAATTGTGGTTTGATTTGAAATACTCGTTATACTTGAATATATTCTAATTTTGGATTCCTCTCCATGCAAAATTTCCCTGCCATATAGTATATTATCTAATGTGATAGATGAAAAAAATCCAATGAAGGTCCTAGCGACTCCAAATTGCATTATTTGATATCCCTTGAACAACTCCCAAGTTTAATGAATTTTGTTAATGTGAGCCACATATAAATACATTGACATGTGACCATTGGTATCATCTTCCAAGAGCTATGATGTCTATTTCTATTCACCTAAGATTGTTCATTTCCTCTAAATGAATAATAATAATATGTACAGTGTACCATAATCCTTGAGGTTAGGATATTAAATTACTCCCTTATTTCCAAGAGGTGTTTGTGTGTTCAAACATCTTCTCAAACTTTTTAACCTTTTTGTATTCCAAGTACTTTGGTGAAGATTGAAATTTTCTTAGATTTGGAATAATGTATTAAATGAATGGTCTGAGCCTCTACACGATATTGAATAAAATGGATTTTTTTGTTGATGTTCTTTGTTTGATCACGAAGATTAGGATTTTGGTCAACTTGAATGTAGAAGTCGTTACTGAAAAGTGGAGTATCATTCACTTGATTATCCCACAAATCCTCTAATATATTTTTGAGCCACACAATCTCCTTTGTTTCCTCTACATCACCAAATATTTTTCCTCTATACTGGAATCTACTAGAATGGATTTTTTGCATGATCTCGAGGAAAATATTCCATTAATTGAAAGAGTAATCCACAATTCCATCCATTCCCTTTCTTATCTGGTACATAAATACATAAAATATTAGTTAAATTGATAACATTTTATGTAGTTGTTTTGGTATATACATAAGATTCCAAGGAAAAATTTCAATGTGGGAATTGTTATGTTACAGAAGGTGATTATGTCCTTAATAATGTAAGAATGTATTATTCTTATGGTCTCTATTTTTTGGGGTCAAAAAATTTAGTGTGACAATGGAATGGAAATTGTTCTCCCAAAGAGGTCTGATTATGAATATTTATTGTCCTTTTTTGGAATTATCAGGTCTCAGGTGTTCCTTCTTGACCCCTCACACTACTATTACACTCCAAGGTGTGCTCTCTCAAAGGCTACAGTCTAAAAGATGCCTCTAGGAGACCTACTAATTTACTTAGAAGTTAATCCAGGTAATATCCCATCACTTATTTTGCAATAAAAAAATATGTTTTACCATATCTTGATAGTATTTCCCAATAGTTATTTAAAAGACATTAGGTTCTTTTTTCTTAGTCTGCATTTCATTAATTTTTTGCACACTTGAAAAGTGATATTCTCATTGAACTATTTGGAAAGGGAATCTCATGAGTTGTTACCATGGAAATTACTTATATTTATTTTATTCCTTTCATGTTTAAATAAGGAAATTAATAAAAAATAACCATGAAACTAGCCAAATCTAGTTCACTATGACTTCACTACATATTGATAACAATTAAAATGTATGATGCATTTTTGTACATGCTTACAAGATACAGATAGATATCAGTAATATCGATAATGTGGATATTCATTATCATGATCGTAGGGTATTCAAAGTTGAGGTGAGTCTTGCACAAAACGATGAACTATAAAAAGAATGAAGAAGCCACCATCAAGGGTTGATATTATCTAGTAAAAAGTTGTTGTGAGATTATTTGATGTTAGATAAAATTAATGAAATTGGAAATCAAATGTATAAAAATATGGATTCAAGGCACTAATTATGTACCATTTTCCACTAAAATATGCTTCCAATGAACCATTCCTTAATTTCCAACAAAAAGATCAACCTTTGAAATATTAAGTGGTTATTTTGAGCATCATATCAAACATATGTAAGTGGTTAATACGATACATTTGTTGAGAAATGACCTAAGAAATTATTTTTTTCATCTCTGTTAATTAAAATATCCAAATTTCGCATATATAAGTTATAATACATTGTGGATTGAAAGTGCATGTGCATCACTCTACCTTGTTGTGGAATAACATGGAAACATTTGTAATTTTTTCCATCCATACATCTTTTTCATGATCCTAGTGTACAAGATGCATGACGCTTTTTATATCCTCATTAGAGAAAAAAACATTCCACTTTAGCCTCCAAAAGGTGAAAAATGGCATAACTCTGAGGCAGTTCCAAATCCCTGAGAGGGCAAAGAGCACAAGATACTAGGAATTTCAAAATTTTGCAATATCCAATGCACCTTTTCCTAGAAGAAACCTGAGGGTTGGTCCTCAATGTACATCAAGTAGTATCTCACAGACAGGAAGTTGTGTTTCATGTTTCTATGGTTTAATCACAAATTTAGAAAAGCCCATCTATCACCATGCTCGTAGCCAGATAGCTCTTGGATGGCCTTTCATGGTTGATGAACAACCATGCAAGGACCCATAACCAAAAAATATGAAGCTTGAAAACCACTTATCCTCGATATTGAAGGCTTGAGAACAATTCAAAATCCACTAAAACCAAAAACAACTCACAAAAGTACAACATAAAAGTGAAAATGACCCCATAAATTATAGTAAATAAGTAACCACTAAAAAATACCCATGATGGTTTCCAAAAATGCGCAGTTGTATTGTAGAAGTACGATACAACTGACCAATGAGAAATATTGGATTCTTATAGTAGTACTTTGTAAGACATTGGGTAGTCAACTTTGATGCCTTGTTTGACACTACTCCAAGGTAACTTAATGTATTTGAAGTCTTCAACCCACCTGCCGGCATGCTTTCTAATCATCTAAGACATTTCTTCCCAGTGATACATTCTTATATGCAATGCAACCAATCATTTCAATGGAAAATTCTTTCTTAAATGTGGTCCCATGCCTCATATTGAATAAATTATGGACTATTTTGTCTCTATACTTGATAATAATATTTAAATATAATTATATTTCCACCATAAGTAAATAAAATTAGTTACCATGGATTCTAAATAGATATTTCTTTTCAACTTTCTAAGCATGTGGATAATTTATTATTTTGCATGGTAGGTTGTTAGAGATTCGCCAAAATTAAAAAGCCTCGTTATTTTATGTTAGAACTTAGGACCTAGAAATTTCATGGAATATTGGGATTTTTATGAAATCAACTCATAATATAGAAGAAAAGATATATCAATGACTTATAAAAAAGTCTCTTTGAGGGGGAAACCTTCTTTACATTACATAAATGAACAATTCTTGTATGATACAAATGAAGAAACCTACGTTGTATATATAGGAGTCTAAGGGGTCCCAATATAATCAAAACCTACATAAAAATAAATGTAAGGGCATGACAATAACAATAGTGGGATTCTATGGGTCACAATAATAACAATATGGAAAATACATGGGCACAACAATAACAATAAGGTCGCTACACTAGTATTATAGCGACCTAATATGCCCATCTCCTTAAAAAAGTGTTGTCCTAAACGCTTGAGTAGTTATGGATGCTTTTGTATAAGATTGGCATGCTCCCATGTGGAATATTTAGTGGGTAAGTTCTTCCACTTGATGTGATACTCTAAAATTGGTGGATTTCATAGTTGTCAAGTTATTTCTTCCGTACTACTTCAGGTTCCAATATGATTTTTGCTTCCTTGTAAATTTCTGGTAATATTGTTTGAATCAAGAGTTTGTTACCTATAACTTTGTTTAACCATGAATCATTGAAAACTGGGTGCACTTGGGAAGATGCATGAATATTCAATTTCTGCACCATAGTTCTAATCTTTTGCATCACCTTTTAAGGATCATAGTACTTTGGCAATAATTTATTATCCTTATTATCTTTCTTGAGGGAAATTTGTTTGTATGGTTGTAATCGTGAAAATACCTATTTTCCTACATCAAAACTTCTTTCACTACTATGTTGATATGTCTGTTGTTTGATTAGATTTTGTGCAAAACTTAAGTTATCCCTTAAGAGTTGGAGAACTGTTTTTTGATGCTCAATGTGATCTTCCAGTACTTGAACCTTATAATTTTATCTTAAATATGATTTCAATGTTTGAAACTCTAGTGAGCATAATTGTGCAAATATTCCTTGGTTTTCTTTCTTTAGAATATTTGTCATGCCATTAGATCTAATTATATTTCTCGATTTCCTTGTGATACCCCTTAGTTCATCTTCCTTTCAATTCCAAGAGAATTTCAAGAAATTATCTTGAAAATTAAAAGCTATCGTACCCAAATAATGTAACCATTGAAATCCTAGTACAACATCGACACCACCCATTGGAATGGAAATAATTGGGCTATTAAATACATATTCCCCCACGATTAGATTCATATTATGTAACTTTCTAGAGAAATCTATAGTTCCTCCATTTTCAGCCATCACGTGGCACTCTGGTACTGGATATAGGAATAAATTCAATTCCTTATCTATCTCACAATGAATAAAATTATGATTACTACCTGAATCAATCAACACTATTACATTTTTATTCTTGATATGTGCTCCTATCTTGACAGTTTGAGGAGTGGTAATTCCTTCCAGTGAATTAAAAGATATGGTCATATTGATTTCTTCTTTATTTAAGGTTGGTTACTAGTGTATATCCTCTTCTTTTGAAGTTTTTTGCTCCTTTTTTTCCTCCTCTTCACAATCTATGTAAGATAATTTATTCTCAATGCACTTATGACCTTTAGTGTGTTTTCTATCACAACTATAAAAAGCCATTTTTCTCCTTTTTCCTCCAGTTTTTGTGGTCCCAAACTTGTAGGTTGTGGAAGGATAGGAACAAAAACATTTCCATCTTTATAGTTGTGATTGGTATACTTCCATGTTTTCATAATTTTTCCTTCAACCTTTTTTACCACCCTTAATTCCTTTTCCAAGGAATCGGGTTCCAAAAGGTGAACCTAATTTTGGATGTTATCCTTTAAAATCCCTATCAAAACATCAATCCTATGCTCCTCTAGAATATCTGCTACCTTGATATTCAATTTTAGGAAGTCCTCAATGTGCTTTTCCATTGAACACTTTTGCTTGAGATTTATCAACTCACTAAAGAAGGTGTTGCTCTTTATATCCTCATAATGTGCTATTGTTTACTAAAAATTTGACTAAGTGAAAAGTGGTTTATGAGAACAAATTCGTTGATACCATACATACTAATTGGGTTCTAAATATAAAGTTGTAATGTGCACATTTTGTGTGTTTTGTACATTATGTAGATCAAAATATTGCTCCATCTATAGTATCCATGTTACTTGATCCTTGCCATCAAACATCCTCATATCGATATTTTGAATATGGTGGCTCTAAAATCAAACATTAGTGTCTATTAAATCATGATTAACATTTATTTTTTTCTCATTATGACTTTCATCTAGTACCTTTTCTCCATTTGGAATCATTTATTATGGAAAAAATTTCAAACCTTCCATGTCTGCTTTTAGATAATTATTCATGTCTTCCATGTTTCCTTTCATTTTTTATTCTATACCATATATCTTATCTTCCATGCCATCTATCTTAGCTTCTACGTGATTCATATTATATTCCTTGCCTTTCTTTAAACCATCCATTTTACCTTCGATTTCATTTTTGGTTACCTTTTGCGAGAGCGACATTCCTTTCACTTGGTCTCGTAATTTTGATATATCATGTTGTACTTCTTCCTCTTCATGCATCATGGTAGATATTTTGGAAGGATTAATGGGTGTTGAATTCTTTTTTGGAGGAAATATAGAAGCCAATACTGATATCAATGCTTCAATATTCCCTTGGAATCACTTCAAACTCATTTTTTAAACAAAATTTATGAAATTAAAAAAGAAAACACACACACACCTTTTTCCTATTGTTGAAGAGCTCAATATTGAACCTGAAGTATCTCTGTGATTTCGGATCCCCAATATTTGGAATTAAGACTTGTAGTAGTCCTCTGATACTTCTTTCCAATCCCACATGTCAAAAATAATTTGGATTCTACAAGGAAAATTTATGCATGACCTCCCACAATGACCTAATTATGTATTAGTTCCATAGAGTGAATTTGTACGACATTACACGTGTTAGTATTTCAACCTTTGGCTCTTAAAAAAATACAAAAGAAACCAAATTATGTTCACTTTCACCCACTTTTTACAGAATTGAAATCTTATGCCTGAAACAGAAGTTATGATGATTTTCCATCAGTCGCCCATTTGAGATGAAATTTTGGAGCCTGCAAAAACCCTAAATTCTATAGATCATATCTCCAAAAATATTGCAAAGGAAAGTCTAAATTTTTTGAAGTTCATCAACATTTTGGATCCACGTGGTAAAATATTTTATCTTCTAAAGCCTCATAGAAAAAACATTATAATGAAAATTCCAATATGACCTGCCATTAAAGAACCGAAACCATATAATACCAAGCTCTAATACCAAATTTTATGAAACCAACTCACATAATAGAATAAAATATATATCAACGACTTATAAATCATCATCTTTGAGGGGAAAACCTTATTTTCATTACATATATGAACAATTATTGAATGATACAAATGAAAAAACCTACTTTCTATATATAAGAGTCTAAGGGGTCCCAATATAATCAGAGCCTAGATAACAATAATAATGTAAGGGCACAAAAATAACAATAGTGGGCTTATATGGGGAAAAATAATAACAATATAGGGACTACATGGGTATAACAATAAAAATAAGGGGACTACACTAGTATTATAGGGACCTAACAGGGATGCTTAACAATGTTGCTAGGGAACTTTGTATTATACCTCAAAATAAAATTCAAAACTCTATTACTTATGTTTCACAGTGGTAAATACACTCTAGAGGCACATTACTTTTGAATTAGAAAAGAAGAGTGTAGATATCACACTGAACAAAATAATTCCTTGAGAATCACATGTAACTTTACTAAATGTATTCCATTCGTGAAGAGGAAGGAGACAAGTATGAAATCTTTTAAAAACATCTATAAAATTAATATTGTAAATTATTCTCGAGTTCAGATAAAAATTACTATCAGTATTCCAAATTTGTAGTGATTAAAAACTGTGTCTTATTATGCTGCATGGCTTATGTAATGGAACTAATCAAAACTAGGGATATATAATATAAATATTTATCAACTTGTGGCCACCTTGGAAATGGATTTATAAGAGAGGTAATTATATTTTTCATTTCACATAGCCATAGACATTTTTATCTAGATATAAATACTATTTTACTAAAAATGTACTGTAATTTATAGGTTGGGGACTACTGAACAAAGTGGTGATATTATTAAGAGGCCTACCTATTCTCTAATTTTCCAAGGTTAATTATTTCGAATGTATTTATTCTAATCAAATTGAAAAAAATGTGATTGAAATTTAGAGCGATCTACTTTCCTTCTTTAGTTAAATATTCTATTGTTTCACAACATAGGAATTTTTGGCTTTTGTATCTTGAGGATATCATCTCTCTTGTGAGTTCCATAAATTATAGTTGCATATTTTATTCCGTTTTTGTTTTTTCTCTCAGTTAAAAAATTTAGTATATGTTAATCCTTATCCTTCATTATTATTTATAAAATTCACATCACAATGGAAATTTTGAAGCTTTTTTCATATCAACATGAGAGCGGTTATGTGATCATTTAAAAGGGAGTAGCATTCATGTTTTTGAAAATATGACAACATTGGCCATACAAGTAAGTTCCTATAATGCTATTACATGGAATGATAAAGGCTAGGGTTGACACACAATGGGAAAACATAAATTGTGGTCATAGAAAGCATACAAAAGCTTGTTGCATGGCACGATTGAGGTAAATGCAAGAAAAGTGATGCATACACAATATTGTGGCCAAATGCAAGAAAATTGATGGATACCAAAAATTGTGGACAAAATAAAGCATCTAGAAATTACACAGAACATCAAGGTAGAACAATTATTACTACAGAATTGGTGCAATTGAGAATATTTACTGGGTGGGAAAACATAGGTATGAATTCAATTTTTGGTGAACATGAATTTTGGAAAATCTTAACCATTTGTTGGTTTTTGTTACAAGGTTTATTAAGTACTTAGTATGGAACTAATATCAAATTTTCGGTGGTGAGAATGGTGGTCTCATCACTAGGAAATTAATACACCCTCTTATTTAGTCAACCTTTTTTGGCTTATATGTCAAATTGTAGACTGATTTTTGACAACGTATCCAAGTTTTGGTGGTGAAAATGGTAGTCTCAGCACTAGGAAATGAATACACCCTCTTTTTTTGTCAACCTTTTTTTATCTTATATGCAATATTGTAGACTGAGTTGCAGGAATGTATGTGGAAATTAAATTAGAACCCATGGTTGGTGGTTATAAGTAATCTAGTCTAAAACCAATCATAGTTTATTTGGGGCAATGAAATTCAAAAGCCTAAGGTAGAAATTTAATGTGATTAATGGTCTAAATGCTTTATTAGATATCATGTGATGAGGAATATTAGAGGTGCACACAAGAATTTTCAATTTACTAACAATAGTAATGCATTATTTATTAAGGTGAGAATGTAACATATAAGTAAAATAACAAAACATTAAATTTGATAATAATTACTATTAAGGCTAGTTAAGTTGTTAAAGTGTTAAATTGTAAACCATGTTAAGTAATTTCTGGTCTTATACATAATATAACCTAAGCCTAGATGGATGAAAAAAAAATTGCGATCATGACAAAAAATTTGATAATTTACAAACTTCAAACTCATATTTTCGTATTTTATGAAAAACTAAAGCACATGAATCAAAACCGCTCAAAATTGCATTTTTATTTTATTTGTGAACTATAAGGAAGAAAAAAACATTTAGAAGGCATACACACAATCTAAACAACCAACACAATGGTGCACCCTAGGTTTCCTTCATAGAATAAGGAAGACAAGGAAGTACAATGCATGTAGACAACAATTTATTTGCCTTGGAAATAACATCAAAACACTAACCATAAACCTGTATGGTAGTGCTCCTTCATGCATGGAAACTTATACCAAGGATAATGCCTGCAATTGAAGATGATAAATCGAATGTGTGCATGCACTAAACCCTCAGACTAAAGATAAATTGTGGCATCATTTTCTTTGGACCTATTTTCTAAACCCCATAGCTAGTAGGAATAAAAAATGTAGCTCATTATTCATAATTGCATCATATATATTCACTTTTTTTCACTTTTTTGGATGTAGATAAGATTTTTAGAGACATATTTATATGTTGTTAGAACATAGTTGTATGATTCCCATGGTTCGAAATCAATCTTTGGTGAAATTGTATATTTTAGGTTTGATAATTATAGGTCATTTATATGTTATAAATGTCTTCAAAGTTCCAGTTCTAATTGAGTATTCAACCAAACATATTGAATATTTTATATATAACTATTTTTCCTTATAACCACTTTTCATAACTTCCATAACCATTAGGTAGATACCTGCAACTTCCATTCTATTTCACTTGTTTAGTAAAATTTTTCCAAGACTTTAAAAATATTTATAATTTATTGAAAGTTGTATAGTTTATAATTTATAAAACTTCAAGGCTGAATTTTATATATATTGATTATTTAAAGGGTGCTAGCTCAATAAAAGAGGACCTACTTTACAAGCAGGAGGTTGGTGGATTGATTCCATCATGTCCTGATATTGATATGGAATGATGACAATTAATTTTTGGCGACAGAGGCTCTTTTGACCATCACTAATGAGGTTATGGTGCCATTTTTCGATCACCAAAAAAATATTAAATGGTGACGGTCAATGAATTACATGATATATATGCATAAATAGTGACATCCATGAAAGTTCCATCACCAGAAATCATTTTTATTCATATGAAATAGTGAGGGCTAGTGTCTGTCATTATAATCATTATTCATGACGGATTTTGAATACCACCACAACACCTACACTTTTGGTGATGCTACCTTTTGTGACATTTAATGCAGCCTAAGTCTCATTTACCCACATAATGTATTACTATACATGTCCCAAATTTATATATCATAAATGGTTAAAATCCACTTTATACAAAGTCTAATTCATTATAAGACTCTTTAGCAAAAGCTATCAAAACTTACCATAAAAATTTAGTTTGATTTATTATCGCAGTTTTAATATCACACATACTTGAGAATTTGGTTAAAACCAAAATCTCCGCTCTATACACTTCATCCCGCATTAACAATCAGATCACATAACCTTGGATCCACAAAAAAACACATTTTTAGTTATTAAACATGTGATCAACGGAAAAAAAACATAAAAATTTAAACATGATCAATCATAATTTCTCTTTTCTTCCTCGTTATATATCTCATCTCCACCCTTCATTCAATCTTCTCCAAATCCAATGGTCCTCACACTCCATCCCACACACTATTTAAGACTTTAAAAAAATATGATACAAACTGTTTTCACTACTCAATTCAATGCTACGTGTCGCTTTCTTATTTGATCGCACCTTTTTAACAAATACCACATCCCGCTATGAAGTCATGCAATTTACCATTCCTGGATTTCACAGACCGCTGTAAAGAAGTACAATATACCGCTTACCATTTCACAATTTCAACCTAAAAGAAAACCCCAATAATTGCATTTCTTACCTTTACTATTGATCGCACTACATGACCCAGTTTTCAACATGACTTAAGGTTGACTCCTCCTAACAATGATCTATGAACACATCTCAATGTCAAATTTCACTTCTGCCTTAGTTTATTTCTTCAATTTCCTTTACTGTGTAATCGTTTCCTTCGCTCTTATTTCTTTGCTTCTTCCTTCTGGCCTTTTTTTTTACTGTTCAATCTGATTCACACCGTCCAATCTCTACAACCCTCCTTGGTACATTGTCCTCTCTCTATTCTTCTCACTTGCAAACCTATGTTATGCATAATTACTCTAATTCAAATACATTTTATGAATCAATCACTCAATACACACCACACAACTTAGGAATCAAATTCTCTGTCTATCCTTTTTTTTTTTTTGGTTCTCCTGAATATATATATATATATATATATATATATATATATATATATATATATATATATATATATATATATACATATCTATTATGAAAACTCACTCTATCAATAATGATTACAATTTGATCACATACACACCGTATGAACTTAGAATTTGTTCTCTGTATTAATAAACATATATACATAGAAATTATTTTCTCTGGCTTGATTTTCTAATCAGTGGCCTTTTTCATTTTCTTTCCATAGGCTTACAGTCAAATCGCAACTATTCCCTACTCTAAATTCTGAATTATGTATCCGATTTGATTTGATCTACCCTTTTGTGACTTTGAGGCTCTACAATTATATAAAAAAGGTTCTATAACGAATTCTGGTTTCAAATCCTCTATCTTCTCAACAAAATCCTAAATATCCTCTAAGTCTTCTTTTGAATTGACTAATCCCTAAGGATCCTCTCTAATCCACAAAATCAAGAAGCCAATTCCTAATGTAAGATTCACAATTAATTCCCAAATCTCTCATTCTCTCAACTATCCTAATTCTCTCATGTTCTCCCAACTTTTGAGAACATTTAAAATATGCATCATAATATCTAATTATTTCTTATTCTAAATACCTCTCATCACTCAAAAAAATAATAATTACCTTAATTTAATACATAAGAAACCAACTTCCTTGAAAAAACAAGACCCCCTATGTCTACTAAAATACAATGAAATTTTTGAGTCGGATGCTCCCGCATCAGCCTCCCAAGGTTGAAAACATTCATGATCTCTAGATCATGTGTTCCCATATGTTGATATAAAACCTCCAAGGTCCCAAACTTTAGTTTGTAGTTGTTCAAATACTCTGTTCCTTTGTTTTTGTTCTATGTCTGTTGTATTTTGTTTCATATTCCTCTCCTTGTCAATTAGTTTAAAATTCTAATTGATCAATCTTCTCCATCTAGATTGTTTCATCATTAATTGCCATAATTATTCAATCTCCATCTCCATCACATCCTTGGGCTAGTACATACTCTTCCATTCGCTATTATCTCTTTCTCTCTGCTTCAACTTGTTGTTGTTGTCCACTAACTCTCGTATCTTAAAATTCTACATTTCTTCAAGCTCTTTTGGTACCCAAAAATGAAATCGAGATTTCTCTTCCTCTTCCATGGTTATCCTTTTCTGCATTGAATCCTGATTCTCCGGCATAATTTTCAGCAATATAATATCTTTGTTCTATGGATTAAGTACTTTCACTAAATTTTATTTTTCCTTCTTTATTTGGTTGTTCTTTTGACCAAATATTCTCCAGCATATACAACAAAACTTGCACTGAAAAAAAAATTATTAAAAGTGAAAACATAAGGCCTCAGTGCCTCTTCTTCCTTTAGCAACATTTCAATTTGCTGCTCTGAAATTTTCTCCTCTATCAGCACATCAGTATGTTGATTCAACCTCTCTAAAGAATTCTCGAAAGGACTCTTGAGACATCAGGAAGTCTCTCCTCCACACCATCTATTTAAATGATGTCTCTCTATTCTTGTCCACTTTAGTGAACTCCTTCCTCTGCAATTTCACTATAATATTCTGTGTTTTCCACCAAATATTCCAACAATTCAATTTCCTTTTCACATTTCATAAGTAATTCATCATCACTTATAATACCTGCATTTATACACAAATTATCAATTTGAAAATTACAAGGTTCAACAGTCTCAATTGTTGCTTCACATATCATCTCTTTAGACTGAATCTCATTTCCCTCTTCCACAATAAATTATTCCTGTTTTGTATCAGCTTCAAATATTAATTCATTACTAAGTTATTTCTACTCCAATAAATCACTTATTTTCTCGTTTAAGAGACATTCTCCATATTTCTTTACTTCAGAGTATTTATCTTCTGAAAGATACTGTTCCATACTTTTGAAAACTTCAAAATATTTCTCATCTTCTACAAAACTTGGAATCACATCAAAATTACTAGTTACAAAAACGCAAGGCTCTATATCCTCCCGCTGACCTGAACTTGCCCAAAAATTCAAGAAATCATCAATAATTCCTTCTTTAGCAAGGTAAACTTCTTGCTGTATTGAATTCTCACAATAATTCATAATATCTTCCATAGATGTCAATTCTTCATTTTCACCCATAATTTCTCCCTATTCTGCTTCAAAAATGGAAACTTCCATTTTCAACTCAACCTCTCTGAGCTCTTCACATCTCAATTGTGCACTCATCATCTACTCAAGCTTTCTCAGCTCTTTTGCTAATTGCATATTCACCTGTTGATTCCTCTTTTCTTGTAGCCTCTACCATTTTACTTTCTTCCTCATGGTCCAACGATATCTCTGATCTTTATTACTTCTCTGCATCATTTCCATGAATACTTCCAGATGAACTACAATCTTAGCCTTCTCCCTCTTATATTCCTCATCATTCGACTATCCCTGTATGCCATTTACCTTGGAATTTTCTTTCTTCACTTTTCTGATGTTCTGGTCTCTCTCAAAACCTCTGTTATCTCTGCTATGACTATCAGTAGTAATATTCTTCTCCATATCTATCTTAATAAGTTCCTCACTCATTCACCATGAGCTGTACTAAAGCCTCTGCAACAACACGTCCTCCCTGTTGCCACTTACATTACCAATATTTCCTTTGTACTTGGTCTTTTGGAAAGAATTGGTTCTCTATTCTCTGGAACCTCTTGAGCATTTCTACCTACTCCTTCTAGGCTGCAATTCATATACATATTTTAAGAACACAATTGTCCTTTTTATTGAACCTATGTTGGAATTATTCAAGGTTCTGCCACATTCTTCTTTCACTTAGAAATCACTGCACCTCAAGCTTGATGTTCCTTTGTTAAGATATTTCAGCTTGTCTACAACTAGAATTATGTAACCACAATCTTCAAACCAGATTAAAATAAAACATATTATCTCACTTTCAGGATCTCTACATGGCCTTGTTCTCCCATTCACTTGTACCTTGAATGGACTGCTCTCATTATTTCTGTAAATGTCTATTACACTTCAACTCTCTGTATTTTCTGCTTATCAGATTCAAAATCTAATCTCCTCTTGCTTCATGCCATCACCATCATACCTCTATACACAAATTCCAAAACACAACTCTATTCTAAACTTCTCTGAAAGAACTTTTACACTCATAATCTCCTTGTTCTACTTCATTATCAAATATCTTATGCATAGTCAACTCTACAATCTTCATTTATAATAGTTACCATTAATCTACTCTGATACCAAAATAATGCAGCCTAAGTTGCATTTACCCACATAATGTATTGCTATACATGTCCCAAATTTTATATATCATAAATGGTTAAAATCCACTTTATACAAAGTCTAATTCATTATAAGACTCTTTAGTGGAAGCTATCAAAACATACCATAAAACTTTATTTTGATTTATTATCGCGGCATTAATATCACATAGACTTGAGACTTTGGTTAAAACAAAAATCTCTTCTTTATACACTTCATCCCTCATTAACAATCAGATCACACAACCTTGGATCCATAGCAAAACACAGTTTCATTAATTAAATAGGCGATCAATGGAAAAACACATAAACATTAAAATGTGATCAATCATCGTTTCTATTTTCATCCTCTTTATATATCTCATCTCCACCGTTGATTCAATCCAATCCAAATCTGATGGTTGTGGCACTCCATCCAGCAGACTATTTAAGACTTTAAAAACTTGCGATAAAAATGGTTTTCACCGCTCAATGCGATGCTACATGCTTTTTTATTATTCGATCGCACCAATTTAACAAATACCACATCTCGTTGTGACATCGTGTGATATACCATTCCCAAATTTCAAAGACTGTCGTGAAGAAATGTGGTATACCACTTACCATTTCGCAATTTCAACCTAAATGAAAACCCGCTCTGCATTTCTTACCTTTATTTTTGATCGCACTACATGACCCAGTTTTCAATATGACTTATGGTTGAATCCTCTGAATAGTGATCTATGAACACATCTCATTACCAAACTGCACTTATGCCTTAGATTATTTCTTCAATTTCCTTTACTGTGTAATGGTTTCCTTCGTTCTTCTTTCCTTGCTTCTTCCTTATGGCCTTTGATATGACTGTTCAATCTGATTCACACAATCCAATCTCTACAATCATCCTTCGTACATTGTCCTCTCTATGTTATTCTCACTTGCAAACATATGTTATGCAGAATTACTCTAATTCACATACATTTTATAAACCAATCACTCAATACACACCACACAACTCAGGAATCGAATTTTCTATCTATCCTTTATTTTTTTCTAATTATATATATATATATATATATATATATATATATATAGATATATAGATATATATATACATATATATATACATAGATATATAGATATATATATACATATATATATACATATATATATACATATATATATACATATATATATACATATATATATACATATATATATACATATATATATACATATATATATACATACATATATATATATATATATATATATATATATATATATATATATATATACTTGTAATCCTACAGACGGAAAGAACATGTTGTGTAACCCGCCTCAAAAAAAGAGAAGAAAAGAAGTATAAACGCCTTAGAAATAAGCCACTTTGGGGGCAACCTCCAATACATTACATAAATGAACAATTCTTGGATGATACAATTCACAAAACCTCCTTTCTATATATAGGAGTCCATGGGGCCATAATGTAATCCTAGTGGGCCACAATGTAATCCTAGCCGACCTAACAATAATAATTTAAGGGTACAATAATAACAAAATGGGGGTTACAAGGGTACAATAATAACAATAAAGGGGGTTACACTAACAACAATAAGGGACTATACTAGTAATATAGGGACCTAACATGCCCCTCTCCTTCAAAAAAAGTGTTGTCCTTAACGCTTGAGTAGCTCTGGGTGCTTCTGTATAAAATTCTCATCCTCCCATGTAGAATCTTCAGTGGGTAAGTTCTTCCACTTGATGAGATACTCTGAAATTGATCGATTCCGTAGTTGTCGAGTTCTTGTTTCCATGACCGCTTCTTGTTCCAATATGATTTTTCCTTCCTCATCAAGTTCTGGCAATATTGTTTGAACTGGAAGATTTTCACCTATAACCTTCTTTAAGCATGAAACATGGAAAACTGGATGTACTCGCGAAGAAGGAGGAAGCTCCAATTTGTATGCCATAGTACCAATCTTTTGCAACACCTTGTAAGGACCATAGTACTTTGGTGATAATTTATTATCCTTCTTAGCTTTCTTGAGGGACATTTTTTTATATGGTTGTAGCCGTAAAAATACCCAATTATAAATTATGCAAACTCACTCTATTAATAATGATTACAATTTGATCACATACACACCATATTAACTTAGAATTTGTTCTCTGTATTAATAAACATGTATATACACAGAAATTTCTTTCTTTGGCCTGATTTTATAATCAGTGGTCTTTTTTCTTTCCTATCCTTAGGCTTACAGTGAAATCCCAACTATTCCCTACTCTAAATTCTGAATTTTGTGTATGATTTGATCTGATCTTCCCTTTTATGCCTTTGAGGCTTTACAATTATATACAAAAGGATCTATAACAGATTCTAGTTTGAGATCCTCTATCTTCTCAAAAAAATCCTGAATATCCTCTAAGTCCTCTTTTGACTCAACTAATCCCTAAGGATCCTCTCTAATCCACAAAATCATGAAACGAATTCTTAATCTAAGATTTATAATTAATGCCCAAATATCTCAATCTCTCAACTATCTTAACTCTCTTATGTTCTCCCAAATTTCGAGAACATTTACAATATTCCTCATAATATCTAATTGATTATTATTCTAAATACTTCTCATCACTCAAAACATTAATAACTAAATTAATTTAATACATAGGAAACCAACTTCCTTGAAAACACAAGACCCCTTATGTCTACTAAAATACAATGAAATTTTTGAGCCAGATTCTCCTCATCATTTCTCATATGAAATGGTGGTGATCACTATTTATCATTATAAATCATTATCGTTGAGACCTTGAATGTCACCAAAACACCTAGACATTTTGCAAAGCCACCTTTGGTGACGTTCAGTTTTTGGTAATAGAGGCTCTTTTGACTGTTACTAATGAGCTTATGGTGACATTTACTGACCTGAACCAGTGTCATTTTTTTTGTAGTGTCAAAATCCTTGATCCATGAATGGAAGGATATATGATATAAAATAGATTTTTGTGCTCCTTATCACACCTCTGAATCCTTGACCAATGAATGGCAAGATATATGGTAAAGCCTGCATGTTGGAGGATCTATTAGGACTAGGAATCCTTAAACAGTGAAAGATATGATATATGGTAAAGCCTAGAGACTAGGAGGTAGGAAAATCCCTCCCACTGTAGGTGAAGAAATCTGGAGGCATCCATGCTTGTTAGGGCTTACTCATTTGGTGGGGATTGTGGCATCACCTGAGGAAACCTAAATTTGTTTTCTTATGAGTTCCACATTCATGCTTGTAATATAGCACAAGGGTGATTCGTTAAAAGAAATATTTGTTTCAACCCAATCTATGGTCTGGTGGTTCATGGAAGTCCCTGACCTGGTCTTTCTCATTCACTGGTAAGAGCTCCTTCTTCTTGGTGTTTCATGCGTAAATATACTGGTTCATATGTGATTTTTATGGTTGTTATATACTTTCTATTTATGTTGGTTATATGAGGGTTATGAATATTTTTATGACAAACTTGTTGTATGGCTCTCCTCATGTTTTGATTAGTAAATGAATTTAAAAAGAACATATAACCTAGTATATGATAATTTAGCTATTGTGATTGTTATTAGTGGAAAATCAGACAAGAAAAAATGACATTACTAAATGTCAAGAAGAAGGATTTACAGGGTTGAGGAACATTAGAGGATTTTAAAAATTTTAAAAATATCTAAGGTTAACATAAAAAAATCAAAATGTGCACCATAAACATAGGAAAAATGCGCCTTGAGCACATTTTCTTTCGATAGGCATGCTGGTCTGTGCAGATTTTCCTAAAAAATTCGTGCGGTCTTTGGAGTGCCGGAAGTCACTATCTGGGACCACTTGACACACTCCAAGAAATGATCCTCCACTTCAGGCTGCCCAAGGATAGTCGCCCAAGCCACCTTGGGAGCTCAAGTGAGCACACAAAGGAATCAAGTGGGCACACAAAGGAATCAACCCTCTCTCTTGGTTCACCGTACATAAGTGTACCAAGAGAGGGAAGAAGGAATTGAATTTGCCTATAAATTGCCACCATGAGATGAAAAAAATGAGAGCACACTGTTATACTAGCCAAATTTCTCATGACCAAGCTAGGAGTGTGTAATCTAGAGCAAAAGTAGAGTGAGAGGATTCAACTTTTGGCTACCCAACAAATTCAATCCTTTGGAGAAGAGAGAGGCATTTGCAACATCAACTCAAGGGTAAAAAATTCCTTGCACTAGGTCTTATAACTCCATAGTTATAAGGATCCTTTCACAAGACTGTAACATTTTATCTTTCTTACTAATATTGGTCAATAAGAGGGGACTTTTATTCCACCTTTTGCAGTATTGTCTCATTTGACTCATTGTGAGATTTTGTTTTTGTTTTACTTTAGTTTTGGTTCTTCTCTTTATATGCATCAAACTACATTCCATAATTTAGTGTGTTTTATGTATATTAGCATGTCTTCACTAACCTGATAACCATATTTTCTTCCTATGACCATAGCTTATATGCTGCAACCATTCCTACAGGATTAGCGACTCCACTTTATTTACCCTTTAGTTAAGTGGTTGTGCTTGTTGTAGGGACCTTCTATCTGCTCTGGACTATTTCTAGGATAGCTCCCTTTCTCCTCTTTTCTCGTCATTCACCCATAGTGAACATTTTCAGTTCAAGAGTTCCAAAAATTTCACTTGCAGGAGACCCACACAAAGTTTACTCAGACAGACATGGCGATTCCCGCGAGTTCAGTGCTAACCAACACACAAAGTTGCGCACCTGTGTGAAACCTTTCTGCACGGAAACCAAAGAAATATTTCTCAGTATTTTTCTTCAATTTCCCAATTCTAAGGTGACGGGAAGCCTAGAGAAAAACTACTAGCATTGTGTTTGGTGTCCCATGACTGTTTAGATCTTCCTTTTGGATGCGTTTTACTATTTCTAGTTGCACAGTTTTAAAATTTTAAAGTTTATCTTCACAAAACTCACATAGCGTAAGTAGGGGAAATTGAATGGAGAAAATCCACCTTTGCAATCTAAATTAACTCATTTTGTAAAAATAGACACCAAAACCACAGAGATAATTAGCAGGAGTAAGTGGCCCTAATCCACATATGCTTAGCTAGTTTTCATTTATTTTTTCCTAGTTAGACGATTAATTTTAGTTTACATTTTTTCACTATGAATTGGGACTAGGACTTAATTATATTAAGAGAATAAAGTAATCTCTACTACTATTGTAGATTTTGGTGAACCTCGGAAAGCATATGAAAGCTCTCTTCTAATAATTTTCCATCTATCTTTAGTTAATCATTTATATTAATTAGGAAAAGTTGTAATATGCCCACTATCTGCATATGATTTTCTTATCACAAGGAAAAATCAAAACATAGATTAATAGGGGACGTGTAAAGGAACATCGTATATCCACATCTTAAAACTATGTGATTTTTCACTTTTTGCTCACATGCTTCCATGCCATAAGTGAAGTAAAGACTACTTAAAACTAACCTAAGTGAACTCATCAAATTTCTGCACAGTGGCCATAAGAAAAATTATAGTTCAGGTTAGGACCATTGGGGTAGGCATCGAATAAGCCACCATGTTCAATATACATATTGAGACATAGAAGTTGACTGAATAGGGAGCTTTAAATCCATCTATCTGCCCATGAAGAAGAAAATGTGAGCACCACGGAGACCTGATTGAGAGGGGATTAAGCTTAGGTACAGTGCGTACAGTATTATTTAGGGATACCTGACCCATGTAATTCTTAGTACTGGTAGCTGATTTACTAAGAAGTTCAACACTTGAACACTCACATGGGATGATGGTACTTAGTGGTCAAATCTAGGGCATCTTTCCCTATAGGTGACAGTGCAAGCAGCACTAGATCCTCTACCAATTACCTTGGTCGATTCTTCGGCATCTAGAAAGCATCGCCAGTTCTTCCGAGATGTTAGCCCTAGTCCCCACCAGAATATATCTTCGCAAGGCCCAGTTACAACTGAGAGCATGAGGATGCTTAGGTCTCTATGATATTTCGTATCACACACAAAAGAAACCAAAATCATTTTTTGATTGATTGATCACATAGAAGTAATTTAAAGGAAATTTTTCTTTTGTTTTTTCTTTGTTTTATGTATGTGTTCGCCCTTTTTTCTTTGATACATAAATCTCTATCCTCTCATAAAACTAAATAATTGTTCCAAAACCATACCTATTTGGCACCATAACAGACCCAATTGGACCTCGTCGATATAGACGTCTTTTGGACCTCCAACCATTACCAGGAGGAGTTCCAGGTATTTCACCATTTAGGTGTCAAAGATGAAACACCACCACCCTTATCATTTCATCCTTTATCAGGGAATATTTAGTTGGGAACCCCTGAGGGTCACCCAACACCACAACAATGGAAACCCCCAGAGGGTCACCACCAATCACTCCTCCCAAAACCCCTAAGGGGCAAAGGAGTGCTACCCATTCAGGAAGCCAACCGAACACACAACCGGGTGCGTCACATACAAACCCCATACCCCACATACCTAACCAAAACCCTATGTTTTCACAGTCTGCAATGGAACTCAACCCACCGTTATCATTCTTATCATCATTGAACTTACCCTATCTAACCAAGTTAATGAATGACCCCATTCTGCACAACCCTAAATGGCCCCCAATGCACACGAAGCTCCCTTTGGACATTCCGAAATTCGAAGGGAAGATAGCGGAAGACCTCGAAAATCATATAATGAATTTCCACTTGTGGTGTTCTTGAAACAACATCATTGATGATACTATGTAATATTCCCAATTAGTCCTAAGCTAATGGGAATATTCAATTTTTTTTTTTTTTTTCATGAATAAAATTGTAGAGGATAAATAAAAATTCTAAACAAAAAAATAAATCAATGCCACATGTGAACAAAGCTAAATCTGGGCTATTTACATGTGCACAGTTAGGTGTGAAATAGGCTGGATCATTTCACCAA
This sequence comes from Pinus albicaulis, assembly GCA_034641835.2. NCBI lineage: Eukaryota > Viridiplantae > Streptophyta > Pinopsida > Pinales > Pinaceae > Pinus > Pinus albicaulis. The sequence goes on from CM076582.1 coordinate 941,671,122, forward strand.
GTCAACCATGACCAAATCAACAACGTTGTCTACAAGGGATGAATGTCATTGATGCACAACGTAGTCTTAGTTGGAGGTGGCACATGTGAAAGAAGCTAAATCATTGAGATGGTTTATGGTTTTGCAAGATCTCTATCTTATAAAAGGAAGAGGAGGACAGTATGGGAGGTTTTTGTCGATGATATTATATTTCTGAATATATTATCTATTTCGACATATATCATTCTCGTGTTTTTTAGCTAATAATAGTGTTGTTTAGCACTGGGTGTTCCTGATCGGGAGTCCCACCTCTTTCCTTAAGAGGCATCTTGGAAGAGTCTTTCTGATCTTGTCCACTATCAGGCATTTGGCCAAGCTTCACCTTCCAACTACAACGCAAATCCTGTTGAGCGTTTGGTTGTCCTTGTAAGCTGCAGCAAGTGGAGGCTAGATCTACTCATATCTAGGCCATTCTAGGGCCTCTTTTAAGTGGGAAATTATTATACCCCATTGGAAAGAGTGTATTTGATCATTGGAGCTTTAGATCCATACCTTGGCATCACGCCAAATAGTTCTTAAATTCTATAGCACACTCCATCTTCCAGTACTACGTTATTTTCAAGTGTAAATTTGCAGGGTGTTTTGGCATAACTTTGGAGGAGTGATCTCTAGTTTTGGGAATCTTCCTTTCACTATGGTGATCCATGTATTTCAGATCTAATCCATGTTATATTTAGATCTGATGTAGAATATCCTGTATTTACTGCATATTTTCTAAAGATTTCTGCAAATCTGCAGGTTTAGGTCTCAGATCTACTCCTTTTGCTTCATGTAATTTTGAAAACCCTAAGGGGTATGTAAATTATAGAATCTATAGTGTATGTACTTGTCAGAGATCTAACTGTTCATGCATTATTTTTCTCTAGATCTAAGTTGTAATCAACAACTGTTGCAGCCTAATGAAAATAACATTGTCAAGCCTTTTGCAGTGATTATATGTGATTGCAACACCTCTTTTTGAGGATTTATTCCTGTATAAGTCTTCTATTTCCTATTATACATTATATGTGCCTCATTGTAAATCAGATTTTCTAATGTATATGTGGATTTTGAGCCTTCGTATTTTCCTTCTGCTCTTACTTTGCTGAAATGCCCTATTTTATGAGAAGTATTGTTTAATATTGTTGTTGTTCCCATTCTGGGATATTACAATGGTATCTGAGTAATCATCTTGGCACAACCTATGCTTTATTAAGAAGCCAATATCTCTTTAGAAGAATATGAGCCTCTTACTGACAGAGAGAGGAGGTATCTGAAAAGAAGACACAAGAAAATTGATTACATAGAAGACAAAGAAAATAATGGTGAAAGCCGTTTATCTGGAATATTGAAAGGAGAAGATTTCTCTAAAACTCTTTCTCAAGCTATGTTTGAGCTGAAAAGAGAAATCCAAGGAATGAGGAGGGAAAGAAATGTAGATCCCTCAAGGATTTTGTTACATCAAGGAAGCCCCAGTACTTCTTACTATGTGTGTGAGCATTCATCCACACAACCTGATCTATAACGTTGGAGTATACCCACTTTCTTCACAAAGGAAGAAGGGGATGGAGGAACACCAAAGGAGGGAGATCTTGGTGATTATATCCAAGAATATGAGTGTCAACTAAAGAGATTCAAGGAGCATCTCAGTTGTCCAGAGTTCTGTCAACTTAAAGAAGAAAGAAGATCCAACAGCTACAGTAGAAGAAGATGGTGCATGCAGCACATTTTGGATAGATTCTCTCTACCTAATTTTGATGGATCACCTAAGAACTCAACCAAGTCTTATGTAAGTAAGCTTGACATATATTTCAAGTTGCATCAAGTTTCAAAAGAATAAGCCATGATATTAGAAGCGCTACATCTTCAAGGTAAGGCTTATGCCTGGTGGCTATTTAAGTCTTCTTCCTTGAAAAGTGAAAATATATATTCTTATGCAAAGTTCACTAGGAGGTTAGTGAAAATATTTGATTTGAGACATTCTGAAACTTCCTTGAGGAATAAAATCAAGCCCAAGAAACCTGAATCTTTGCATGAGTTGGAAGAATCCATAAAGCCAACTCCATTTCTAAACATTGTTGAAGGGGTTGAATATCTGCTATATAATTTTCCAAAGGAAAATGCCCCACTTCAGAAATAACCCTCTTCTCAAAGAGAAGACATGAGGGTTCCTTATTAAAGAAGAGATCAAGGAGAAGGGTGTATAAATGATGAGGCATTCTCCATTGATGAGGAGAAGAAAGAGAAATATCAGAGAATATCCTCCAGCGTCGTGACAACAGGAGGAGATATATTGTTATTGGGAGATGGATATGGAGCAATTGCTTCCACTAGAGGGGCTCTTGCATCTTTGCAATAATTTCCTAGGAATATTACATATGGAGAACATGAGAAGCATGTGTCTATGACAATAGACAATGAGAGAGAACAAAGGAGGGGTCACAAAGCTGACATAGCAAAAGATGATCCACTATTGCTAGGAGGAGAGAACAGAGCAAATTCTCAAATCAGGAGCACTCTTTCATCACTAAGAGTGGTCCCCAAACTTCATAATATTTCCACAATTGAAACAGAGCTGAATTTTCATAGTGGAGGCAAGGACATGTGGATCCCATCTATTATTCATCTGAGGATGGCCCCAGAGACCTCACTATTTAGTGGCAAACCACCTGGGACGCCACCTAATTTAGATTTTGTGGGAAAGACCTCACAACTCACTGCTCCAAGCTTAGATCCAAGAGGGACTCAAGCACTTGAAGACAATGATACAATGCTGGGAGACTTGGGTAAGCTCAAGAAAGAGGGAGATATTCTTCGCTTATCATTATCACCCACTCTCATTTCTGGATCTATGCCGTGGGAGGAGAATGGGAGGAATGGCCTTCCAACACACATATTTGGAATAGGAGGTGTCAAGGAGGAGATTAGTAACATGACGGAAATTTATGTTGATATATCATCAGCACTATCATTGTTGAGCAACTTAGATCTGTATTTGAAATCCCAATTTTTGGTGGATTATTCCAAAGATCTACACACTTGTATGATGATTGCTGACCAGCTACATGAAGAGGGATATCTAGTCCATGAGGGAGTCATATATCATCATGGTAGGATCTTCTTGTCTAGAGCTTCTAACCTCAAGCAGAAGTTACTACAAAGAGCATACAAAGAGTTCTGTTTCAGCCCCACCTATTCTATGAAGATCTACAACACTGTCATCAGATGCTTTGAATGGGAAGGCTTTGGAGGAGAGCTACATCATAATTTTAAAGAGTGCATGAAGTATGTGGAGTTGGGGTAGAAACAAGACTCTATGATAGAGTTATTTCATCCATATCTTCCTACCTTTGAAGGAGGAGAAAGATCCATACACCCCTCCACTTGTATAAGGAGAACTTTTGGTGAAAATCATACATATGTAAAACATGTTTTATTTTCTGTTTGTATGCATCCTTTCACTATTTTAATGCAAAACATGACTCCAAGGAGTGATACATCTTGCAGATCTCATGGAAAACAATGGGGCACAGAATTTTTTGGATTTGGCCATTCCCTTGATGAGCAAAGAGAGATTTTTCATCATGATGGGTGCTTCCCTAAGGCACCAAACATATCTCTCACATTCAACAATAGTGAGATGGCTTGGGAAAAAAGTAATTTGTGGTAAAACCACTTACCATGTCATTATTTGAGGTAGTCAGGAGATGCACCGTGTTGGTATCATATGGGGGATTATGACCCATCTCCTCATGCTCAAATTTCTGTTTATATGTACATAGTTTTTCTCCTATACATTGATGATATACTTGTACTTTTTATGGGATGTATGGAGTGAGGATGGGAGCCATGTATGTACTACATGGGATGGAGAATATCAATGTACCGTATGCTACATTTTTTAAAGAGAGTATTGGTTCAACAATGTTTGTTTCATTTGAGTTTTTGACTCCTTATGGGGTGGTTCATTTACCTCTCATAAGAACATTGGAGAAGCAATTAATGGAAGGTTGGTTTCTTTAACACTTAGCTCATGGAGGAATATTATCACCTTATTGTGTCAGCAATGGAGGAGGAAAGGAGTTGCAGCACTCACGTTATCAGTTTCTTGAGGACAAGCAACATTTTGGAGGGGAGGACAGTAATATTCCCAATTAGTCCTAAGCTAATGGGAATATTCAATTTTGTTTTGTTTTCTGTTTCATGAATAAAATTGTAAAGGAGGATCAATAAAACTCCTAAATAGCAAAATAACTCAATGCCACATGTGAAAAAAGCTAAATTTGGGCTATTTACATAAGCACACTTAGGTGTGAAAGAGGTTGGATCATTTGACCAAGTCAACCATCACCAAATCAAAAACGTTGTCTAGAAGGGATGAACCTCATTGATGCATAGCACATTCTTAGTTGGAGGTGGCACATGTGAAAGAAGCTAAATCATTGAGATTGTTTAGGGTTTTGAAAGATCTCTATCTTATAAAAGGAAGAGGAGGACAACATGAGAGGTTGTTGTTGACAATACTATATTTCTGAATATATTGTTCGTTTATACATATATCACTCTCTTGCTATTTAGCTGAGAATACTGATGTTTAGCACTAGGTGTTCCTAATCGGGAATCCCACCTCTTTCCTTGAGAGGCCTCTTGGAAGAGTCATGCCGATCTTGTCCACTGTTAGGAATTTGGTCAAACTTCACCTTCAAACTACAATGCAGATCTTGTTGAGGGTTTGGTTGTCCTTGTAAGCTACAGCAAGTCGAGGCTAGGTCTACTCAGATTTAGGCCATTCTAGTGCCTCTTTTCAGTGGGAAAGTCTTCTATCCCATTAGAAAGAGTGTATTGGATCATTGGAGCTTCAGATCCATACCCTAACATCTGGCCAAACTGTTTTTAAAGTCTACAATGTAGTCCATCTTCCAGTACTGCATTATTTTCAAGTGTAAAGTTGCAGGGTGTTTTCGAATAAATTTGGAGGAGTGATCTCTAGTGTTGGGAATCTGCCTTTCACTGTGGTGATCCATGCAATTCAGATCTAATCCATGTTATATTTAGATCTGATCTAGATTCTCCTATATTTACTGCATATTTTCAAAACATTTCTTCAGATTTCCAGGTTTATATCTCAGATCTACTCCTTGTTATTCAGTAATGCTAAAAACCCCAACGGGTATGTAAAGCAGAGACTCTATAGTGTATGGATCTGTCATAAATCTAACTGTTCATGCATTATTTTTCTCTGGATCTAAGTTGTAATCAACAGCTATTGCATCCTAATGAAAAATAACGCTATCAAGCCTTTTGCAGTGATTATATGTGATTGCAACACTTTTTGGGGATTTCTTCCTGTATAAGTCTTATATTTCCTATTATACATTGTATGGGCCTCATTGTAAATCTGATTTGCTAATGTGTTTGTGGATTTTGAGCCTTCATATTTGCCTCCTACTCTTACTTTGTTGAACTGCATTATTTTCTGAGTAGTATTGTTTAATATTGTTGTTGTTCCCATTTTGGGATATTACATACTATTCGACTAAGACTATTTCAACACACCGTAATAGGACCAGCTGTGAAATGTTTTGTTGAGCAACCTTCTACTACTCATGGAACCTTTAGCGCCCTCTCTACTACATTCCTTATGTATTTTCAGTTACCCATCCACCATGATTCCAGGATGGAATTATTGACACATTTTAGATATACAATAGTTGTCCATACGTCAGACCATCTCCATGAATGGTGGCGAAGTTGCAGTTTGTTTAAATATAAACACAATGACCAAGTTTTGGTGGACCTCTTCCTAAAAAATATCACTACAGAGATTTCAAAGGATGTATCAACTCAAAAAAATACTTCTGAAGAAGATGCCATCAGTAAATCTGAACATCTCGAGCTAATTTACACGCAGTGAAGATACATTTATAACATCCTACCTAACACCCCACGCTTGCAAACATACAAAGAATTTCTAGGATCGTTGAACACTACAGGGAGATTAATTAGGTCACTGGCCCAAAATCACAGAGGCAGCAGTAGTCCATACCCTGGCTACACATATGATCCTGACCAGAACATTCTGCAACCAGGATACCACCAAAGTCTTCATGTAACTTTGCATAACATGAAAAAAAATGTGCAATCGTACCATTATCAGCAAGCAGGACCATACCCTCATGCTCAAGGAACCTAGTATGCATCTAGAAATGCTGATGGAAGAGATTTCCCCCAGCAATCATTCGCAAACCAGCGATAGGGACCCCAATACTCCCAATCCTCAAAAAAAAATCCACCATTGTAGAATAATGCACTGGTGAAATTTTTGCAACCTTCCCAGTCACAATTGTGCCAGTCATATAATCATGAGAATCGTAGCTATCCTCCTAACACAACAAGGGAAAAAAAAAAAAAAAAAAACGAAAGGGAAATCCTGGATAAGGGGCCAACAATCAAAAATTACCTCCATAATATCAATCTTGGGAAAAATCTACCCAAAATCAAAATCAGGAGCCAAATAACTCCCAAGGGAAAAAAAAGAGGGAAAATCTTCGGAGCAACCACTCTTGTGCAATTTTTGGTGAGTATGGTCATTACACTCACCATTGTCCCGATCTCCCTGAGCTAAAGAAGCTTCAGGGTAACCGAGGACAGGTGGGACCCTCACAACAGAAAAATATCATGCAGGATCCCTTTACCCACCAAGGGATGGTTAGCACCCAAGAGCATCAAACAAATCCCGATGACTCTGGAAAAAACAATCATGAAATCTATATGACTAGCGAAGAAATGTTTTTTCAAACATAGAATCAGAATTACGATACCCTAGTAGACACTAGTTCATTTGGGGCTGGCATGAGTGCACCAATAGCACCATCTACTATATCAAATATGCCTATTGAATCTTTTCCAAAGATGGCTAAGGGACCAACTATGAATGTAGGAAACCACTCCAAAATGGCCCATAATTACAACATTGTGGAAGATTTAGCCCAATCTCTCACTTCCATGTCAGCTTTGGAAGTATTGCAATCATTCCCAAAGAAAATGAAGGCCTCACTTTTCACATTAGGCACCATAAACCCTACCAATTCATGCATAATGGCTTTTGAGTTAGATAAATCCACCCTTAGGCTTCCTTCGTTGGTCACCTTCCAGATACCGATGTCAGTCCAAAACACCACTATCCACTATTGTATCATTCATGAGGGTGCATCCACATGCATCATGTCAAAAATTCTTGCCAGAAGTTAGGGTCTCCTGAAATGAAGCCATTAGACATCAGACTTAGAGCATATGATGGCCGCCCATCTGCTCCCGTCAATCTCTACCAAAATGTCCTGGTCTGCTTGGCTGGAAAGATGGTCCTTATAGACATTGAGGTCTTGGATGCTCAACTAGACTAAAATATACTTCTTGGGCGGAATTATATGTATGCCATGTCTGTCATATCATCCTCTGTCTTTTGAACCATGATGTTCCCCCATGAGGATCGCATCATTATTGTCGACCAATTATCATATCATGACAAGCGACCCCTAAAAAAACGTTGATGTCATTCTACCCTATGGAGACACATTTTCTAAGGTGCTTACATAGTATGAATAATATGGCCCTAGCCAATTAAAACCATTTTCCATCCTTGGATCATTCGTAGGAGATCCCCCTATCATACCAGAATCATCAGTTGATATCACAAAGGCTTTGGTGTGCATGATGTCTACATCAAGCACTGAAGCCGCCCAGGAGACAAAGACAAGTAGTAATGAAACTGAGGCCTCTGCCACGGTAGCCTCTCTATCTTATATCGTCTCCCAAACTCCTTTCCTATACCCTCCACCTATTTTTTTGTCACAACAATCCTTGGCAACAGTAATTTTTCCAAACATATCTTTTGCAATACTATTTTGGTACTTGGTCCCTCCTACCATGACAGGAGTCATAGGCATTACCTCTATAGGGTTAATCCACCTCACTCCTAAGGAGGCTTTTCCCATTAAGGAGAATATCGCCACCATACCATCTAAGATAACTCCCATCATGAAACCAATGCTTACGACCAAGAAAACCAGTAAAAAGGGGAAGAAGCTAGAAAATCCCACCATACATTAGGAATTACAACCTTCCACCATATGCAACATATTAGGCCACCATATCCATATATTCCTAGAGCTGGATGAACTAAAACTACTCCTTATGTCCAAGGTAAAGATTGCGGCAAAAGGTTCCCATAAAAAGGAACCAGCAACAAAAAATCAAGGCAAGGCATTGTGTACCAACCACACATGCGCTATTTTCTTTCCATTATGGGAATTTCACCCATCACTACCTAGAAATACCACGATACAGTGATGCCTTACATGCCATCGAACAATCATATCAAGAGGATCCCTCCATCCAATCAAGTGGGTAAGAACCTCACGTCATTTTATACTTGCACGAGGCATGACAGTCATCAGAAATTAGACTCACATTCATCCCCCCCCCCCTCCTATCGGGCATTGTTCAATTTGTGATGAACAAGATCATTTCATCATAGAATGTGCAACCCTATAATTGTTCCAACAATGTTATCTAATTCATGTAGTATACCGTGCTGACCTTGTAGCCATCCAACATTTGTGTGAGGTATGTAGTGGGAATCACTCATTACACCAATTCCATTACATCCCTCAATTTCTCTTAGCGATAACTAGTTTACACACATCCATAGTACATATCTCCCTAGAAGATGGCTCTGATATAAAATCTATGGATATCTCGACAACACAGGAGGACGTGACAAGAAGATCCATCCTCTTCCTGCCGGTTGAAAAGCAGCTGATTGGGGAACCCTTAGTCACCCCCACCCACCCTCCACAGAGAAGACCAACCTATGCATTGTGTAACACACACAACCATGTGGTCACCACATGCCCAGACCTAGAAGCACTACACCATTGGTACCCGATCACATTACCAAATGAACAAGATAGGAGCACCCAAGAACGATGTTCTTGTCTAGTATGCCAAGGCAGCCATCACGATTAATGGTGCACTTATATCCCTCAAATGTGCTTGCTAATTGACATGATTCATTCAGTATAAATGCATCATCATGATACCACTATTCTAGAGCTTAGAAAAGATAATGAAAGGCATATTTCCCCCAAACCGCCTACCCCATTTCTATACCAACATGTTGGGTGAGTTAAAAAGACACATCAGCCTAACATGACCCATGTCTAGCCTAGGCCGGCATGCGCGCTATGGGACAAAATCAGCCACTAGGTCAATCATTGTAAAGAATTGAAGCACCACATGAACAAATTTTGCATGGTCTCTTCCCTCCCTTAGAGACATCTCTCTAACCAAGAGAAATTCACAAACTTCTATTGCCGAATATGTTAACATTTTCACCATACTATGAAATGTGAACACCTCCCCAAGCTTTGAGTGGTGAGAGAAGCGCTAAGTTTTCACTCCCAAAAAGAGTTAGACCTATTCAAGCCAAAAACATGGAAATGACAGCAGAGGACCCCCTCTCCTATGCTTGATCCTTTCCAAGCGTCCACTTCAGGGATGAAGAGTGGTGTTGGTTCCCACACAATCTACTCAGTAGGCACAGTAGTAACATGCGCCATTAGCATCGGCCACCATGAACTAGAGGCATCCCCATTGATAGAAACATTCAGACACCTCTGCACCATGCATAACATCCAAATCTTGGAAAGTGCTCAGCCTAAAGCGGAATCTACTCCTACACAAGTTTCCACGATGGAAATTCCTCCCGCACAAAATGATAATGACATGATACACCATATACATCTCATATGATCATGTATCGAAATCATGACTCAGGTTGTCTCCTCATCATTCATAGATGTCAAGTCAGTTGCAACTATGAGAGTAGTTGTACCAACGATGGTGCAAAACCAATTCATTTGCACCCTGGTAACCGTGTCTGGTTCCACCATGTCAACGATGGAATATTTTTCATGTCTGTCGACCAGCTCCGTTAGTAATGAACCTTTTCCTCATGGCCTTTCATAGAATCAATCCCCCTTAGGATCCTTATTCCACTCATATGAGGATATCATTGAGGCCATGAAAGAGTCATATTATCCATGGGATGCAATGCATCATCACTAGTTTTTTCTTTCTGAAAAAGCGTTCAACCCTAACAAGATAGGAAACCAAGAGATTTATGTGATTGAGTCAAAATACTTCCTTCCATCAGGGAAATTTTATTGGTTCAAGAAGCCCATCCTGATGCTCGATGCGTTAAAAGAAGGGAAAATGTCAAGAATTTCACCTACCATCAAGGTGAATATCTCTCGAAATCTAAAAAAAAACAAAGAAATCTCACTGGGGGAAGCATGTTCACCAGAGGAAATACCCTCTTACACCTAGCTATTACAAGAGTATCGGGATATCTTCACATGGGACTACTTGAATATGCTTGGGCTTATTCCCACTATTATAGAGCACCATATTGACACCTGTCCTAACATACCACCAATACGTTAGAAACAATGCCAACTTCACCCATCTAAGGTAGAAGTAATAAAACAAGAAATTGACAATATTCTCAAAGTCGGGTTCATCTACCCCATCTCTTACACATCTTGGGTTTCAAACCATCTTCCCACCATGAAAAAACAAGGCACCATACATGTGTGTACCAATTTTTGTGATTTGAACAAATCATTTCCAAAGGAAAATTACCCTGCCTCATACATAGACCAATTCATTGCTGCATTCCCAAGACAAGAGGCCCTCTCCTTCATGGATGGTTTCTTTGGGTATAACTAAATCCAAATTCATCACACCGACTGGTACAAAACCATGTTCACCACCATATGGGGCACATTCAAATATTAGGGAATTCCATTTGGCCCAAAGAATGTTGGAGCCACTTTCTAGAGGGCCATGAATTATATCTTTCATGACTTGGCACACCTTACCCTCACCTACTTGGATGACCTCACCGTTAGACCCAAGAAGCAATCAAACCACATCGAGGATCTGCGATTGGTATTCCAACGATGTCGGTAGTTCAAATTATGCTTCAACCTCCTCAATTGCATCTTGTGCATCATTATAGGAAAACTTTTAGGTTATATCATGTCCCAGCAAGGAATTAGAGTGGACCCCCTCAAGGTCAAAGCTATCAAAGAGGTACCTCTAGCTCGAACCATCAAGCAATTACAAAGCCTATAGGGAAAGGAAAAGTTATGAGACATTTTATCCCAGATTATGCCATCCACACTCAAGTATTCCTACATCTTCTTTGATATGAAATCCCTTTCAAATGGGACGATCAATCCCAACAATTATTTGACGTGATGAAAGACGCATTGCCTTCAACATTGTTTATTAGTCCTCCAAACTACAACAAACACTACATCCTGTATCTATCAACATATCAGAGTACATTGGCTGTGGTATTGATCTAGGAGGGATCAGATGGGGAGGATCACGTAATATATTACGTTAGAAAAACCTTACCAGGCCGTACATTAATATATGAGCCTAAAGGAAAGAATGCCCTAACATTAATTCACACAGTCCAAAAAATTCGCCACTACATTATCTTAAGGATCATAATATTCATCACATATATTAACCCCATCAAATATCTGGTCACGTGTCATTTAATGAACCATAAGTATGCCTGATGGATAGTCATTCTACAGGAATTTGACTAACAGTTTCATTCCCCCAAGACGTATGTAATATTCCGAAAATTTAGCTTTTAGCTAAATGGAATATTATGGATTATTTTGTCACTAGGTAGGTGAATAAATGGGTAGGGAGGCCCATAAATCTCCTTAGCAGAAATAAAAACACTTCAAGTGTGAAATGAGACCTTATAAATAGCTAAATATAACACCTTTGAGTATGAACAGGGGTTGGATCATGTTGAACAAGACAATTTTGACCAAATCAACATCCTTGTTATGTAGGAGTGGACATTACATGAGGAATAACGCAGTTTTGGAGGGAGATTGATTTCATGGAGGTGGTGAACTAATTGAGAGGATCCAAGGGTAAGAAATCTCATAACTTATACAATGAAGAGGATGACAACCATATTGGTCATGTTTTGGATTATTGTTTTGTATGTGGTCTGTTTAGACTGCTTGCATTCTTCGGCTATTTAGTTGAGTTTGTTGTGATGTTTAGCACCGGGTGCTCTCGAGCGCGAACCACACCTCTTTCCTTGAGAGGCCTCTTGGAGGAGTATTTCACTTAATTTCCACACTCAGGCTTAAGGCCAAGCTACAACTTTCTTCATCAGCACAGTTTCTGCAAAATATTATGTTGTGTTGCAGGATGAAGCAATGGAGAATTATATTGGTTATCTTCAGAGCATTGGACTATTCAATACATATTCCCCCATGGTTAGCTTGATATTATGGCATTTTCCAAAGAAATTTATAGTTCCTCCATTTGCAACCATCGCTTAAAATTCTGGTGCTGGGTATAGGAAACAATTCAATTCCTTGGCTACCTGACAATGAATAAAATTATGGGTACTACCTGAATCAATCAACACTATTACCTTTTTCTTCTTGATATGACCATCTATCTTGAGAGTTTGAGGAGTGGTAATTCCTGCCAATGCATTACATGATATGGTCGGAATCATTTCTTCCGCTTCTTGGGTTGGTTCCTGGTGTATTTCCTCTTCTTGTTCATTTTCTTCTTCCTCTTCACAATCTATGTAAGATAATTTCTTCTCAGCACACTTATGACCTTTAGTGTATTTTCTATCACAATTGTAGCAAAGCCCTTTTGCTTTTTTCTCTTACAATTTTTGTGGTGTCAACCTTGTAGGTTGTGGAAATCTAGGAGTAGCAACACTTCCCTCTTTATAGAAGTGAGTGGTAGGTTTCCTTGTTGCCATAATTTTACATTAAATTTTTCTTGCCAACCTGAATGCCTTCTCCAATCAATCAAGTTCCAAAACACGAACTTCATGTTGGATGTTATCCTTTAAATTACCTATGAAGATATCAATCTTGTGTTCCTCTAGAATATCAGCTACCCTTATATTAAATTTTTGGAAGTCTTCAATGTGCTCCCCCATTAAACCCTTTTTTTTTAGATTTATCAATTGGCTAAAGAAGGTGTTTCTCTTTGTATCCTCATAATGTGCTATCATTTCCTCCCTAAAAATTTACCAAGTGACAATTTTTTTATGGGAGCAAAGCCATCGATAGCATACAAATTTATTTGGTTTTAAATGTAAAGTTGCAATGCATACCTTTTGTGTGTTTTTCACATTATGGAGATCAAAATATTGCTACATCTGTAGTATCCATGTTACAAGATCCTTTCCATCAAACTTCCTCATATCCATTTTTGGAATATGGTGGTTCTTCCCTCCAATAGTAGAGTTTATGAAATCACGATTAAGATTTATTTTGTTCTCATCATGAGTTTCATCTACTATCTTTTCACCATTAGGAAACATTTCTTGTATCAACTTTTCCAAACCTTCGATGTCTAATTTTAGATCCTTCTTCATGTTTTCCATGTTGTCATTCATTTTTTCATCGATCTTAGCTTCCATGCCCACTTCCATGACATCCATCTTAGCTTCCAAACCATTCATCTTAGCTTCCACGCCTTTCTTCAAACCACCCATATTAGTTTCCACGCCTTTCTTCAAAACTTCCATTTCAGTTTTTGTTGTTCTTTGTGAGAGAGAAATTTGTTGCACATTCTCTTGTAATTTTGATATGTCATGTTGCCATTCTTCGTCTTCCTGAGCCATAGTAGAGCCTTATAAAGGCTTGATGGGTGTTGAATTCTTTTTAGGGGTCATTTTAGAATACAATACTGATATCTATTCTACAATATTCCCTTGGAATCAATCCAACTTGATTATTCAAACAAGACTTATGCAATTCGGAAACAAAAATACACACCTTTTACTTGCATTTGAGGAGCTCAATATTGAAATTGAATTATCTCTGTAATTGCAGATCTTTAATATCTGAAATTCAGCGTTGTAGTAGCCATCTAAATTTTCTTTCAAATTCCACAGGTTTGATCTGATTTGGATTCTTTAAGACAAAATTATGTCCAATCTCCCAAAATGACCCAATTTTGGACTAGTTCAGTAGAGAAAAATTGTATGACTTGCCACATGTCACCGTTTCATCCTTCGGCTCTGAAATTGATATCCAAGAAACTAAAGTCTGTTTACTTGCGACCAATTTTTACGGCATTCCAATCCGATGCTCAGAGAGAGAGTTATGAATATTTTCCCACGTTCACCTCTTTGAGATGAAATTCGGGAGCATGAAAAAACACTACATTCCACAGATCATATCTCCAAAAATATTTTGAACCAAGCTCTAAAATATTTTTTAATATTTTCCTCAGGATTTCGGCTTCGCACCCTAAAAAATTTAGATTTTGAAGCTTCATAGAAAAAAAATTATAGCGAAAATGCCACAATGACCTGTTTAGAGCAGCGAAACCATAGAATCCAAAGCTCTGATACCAAATGTTGTGAAACCAGCTCCAGAAAGAGAAGAAAAGAGATATCAACGCCTTATAAATAAGCCACTTCGAGGGGGAAACCTCTAATACATTACATGAATAAAAAATTCTTGGATGATTCAAATTACAAAACCTCCTTTCTATATATAGGAGTCCATGGGGCCGGAATGTAATCCTAGCGAGGCCACAATGTAATCCTAGCTGACCTAGCAATAATAATTTAAGGGCACAATAATAACAGTATGGGGGTTACAAGGGTACAATAATAACAATAAGGGGGTTATAGTAACAATAATAAGGGACTATACTAGTAATATATGGACATAACAGTGGATGAAGGTTTCCATCCATTAGAAGGCCTGTAGAGAAGCCCCTTGGGCTTATTCGACATATTTTGCATCAAGCCAAGCATTATTTATCCCCTACAGCACAGTTTCAATTTAGATTTGCATTATTTTAGGGAGGAGCTGCAGAGGTAGTTGCAATGATTGTTTTGGGAGGTGATTTCTTCAATGGAGGATCCATTATTTCATCTGGAGGATCTATTAGAGAAGAGATGTAGGTTTCTACATTAGATTCAACCATATCTTCTCATTTCTATGTTGCAACATACCTTCAGCCCTAGGGCTGTAGCCTACATTGGCACATTGTGTGCATTTTCCGGGAACCCTCTTGGGTTGTCTTGGAAATACGATCTAGTGCCCAGATCTTTATGTTTAGATTATATTGGGGCATACATTAGTATTTTTATGTCATTGTATAATATCTAGTTGTATTTATGCATAATATTACTGCGGCGTAGTTTCTCTCTGGAGTTTTGTATTGTAATAACATCTCATATTTGGGAGTGATTGCTTATGGGAGGCTTGTTTCCTCATTTTATATGATTTATGCCTCACTATTTTGTATTGATTTTATTCTCTAATACATAATGTTATGAATCCATATTGGTATCATGGTTTCATGTGTTAAATATTTGTTTTTGCTTTCATTTTTATGAGCTATATTGTTGCTTTCCCCATTTGGGAATATTACAGTGGTATCGAAGCATAATATTCGCTCAACGTTTGCATTCAACCAATATTCCACCATAAGGAGAAGCTTCTCACAAGAAGATAAGATGTACAAAAGAAAAAAAGGCAAGAATCCATTATTTGGAGGAAGGGAGGAAGTGGGGCTCTCAAAGCTTCTTTTTCAAACTATGCAGAGCATCAGCAGAGATATCAAGAAGATGAGAAAGGAGATGTGTAGGGAATATCCAAAGGGGTTTGAATATGAAGCAAGCCCTACATTTTTTCATGATGGTAGTGGGCATGAAGCCACACATTATGATCCATAGCGCAGTGTTATGCCCATATTTACTGCAAGAGAGATGGAGGAAGAAGATGCACCAAAGGAGGAGACCTTGAGTGACTATCTTTAGGAGTATGAATCTCAATCTTGGAGATTCAAGGAGCACTTGAACCTCCAAGAGTTTTTCAAACTCAAGGAGGAAAGAAAACCCAAAAATCACAATAGAAGAAAAAGAGGTAGATTCTTCCTACCAAATTTTGATGGGTCCTCCACATGCACAACCAAGTATTGGATAGATCAGCTAGACTCATATTTTCATCTACATCAAATTTTAGAAAAGGAATCCCTTATGATAATAGCACTCCATCTTGAAGGTAAGGATAGTACTTGGTGGTTTTATGAATCTTCTTCATTTAATCATGAAAATAGAGCTACTTGTGCAAGATTCAATAAATGATTAGTGAAGAGATTTGATGTAAAAAAATCTAAAGCATCTTTGATTGAGCTAGCAAAATATAAACACTCAAACCCTTTGCATGAGTTGGAAATATCCATTGCACCAGCTCCACTTCAGATTTCTATTGAAGGAGACAAAAAATTGTATGACACCTTGCCAAGGGAAAGATCCCCATTGTAGGAAGAGCTTTCTTCTCAAAGGGAAGACATGAAGATTCCTCCTTCAAGGGAAAACCAAGATCTAGGGTCTCTCATTGTTGATGAGGTATTTTCAACTATTAATGAGGAGGAAGAGAAGAAAGGAAGTAACAAAGTTTTCACTTTAGGAGAAGAACCATCACCACATGAGGATGGACATGAAGCTATTTCTTTAAGAGGAGGAGCTTTTGCATCTTTGCAAAAGATTCCCAAGTAGGATCATGTGATAGTAGTGATGGGAAGTAACAACTTGATCAAAGGAGGAGAAGAAATAATAAATCGGCACCAAAGGATGGGGAGCATGCACCCTTGTTTTTTTCAAGGGGTTTATATACAGAAGAAGGAGACTGATTTATGCAGTCAAGGGATGGAAAATTCAGTCCACTAACTTATATAGTCTACTTCAGATTTTGATGTCTCTTTACATGGAGGAATTTCACATGGGGGACCCCCTGAATGGAAGATGAATAAAGATTTCTCTCAACATGGTGTAGCATTGATATAATTTTCTAGGGGAGAATCCTTGGGAGGAGCTATCAAAACATAGAGAACCTTTGATGGGTTATATTGGTTGGAGGGGTCTTGACCTAGGTTCGGAGGTTAAGGTTTGCCAACAAACCCCCATATTGCTGGCCCTTTCGGCAGTGATGTGCTTTCGCAAGCCAAAGTCTCACCCAAAGCAGTATGGGAGGGTGCTAGAACCAGGTTTCCGCACCCTGAGAGAGAGTAGGTAAGTCAAGAATATCCACATTTGAACCCTATTAGGTTTGCACCAGACAGATCTATTTGTGGGGTTGTTAACAATATGATCAAAATATATAGAGCTATTATTGTGCATAGTTCTAGTTAAGAACTCTACATCTACGTGTGTATCAACAATTATTAGCACACATTATCACAATGCATCATCATAATATTACAGTTATACCATAAAATAAAAAAATTCGTAGCATAAATAGATAACAAAAATGTAATTGCAACCAATCCCAATAGTTCTCATCAACAATAATACATCAGATCAGATAACACATAAATACTTTAACCATATCTGCATATATTAGCATCCAAAACCCAATAAAATCCAACACAGCCTGTGCACACAGCCAATAGGAGTCCTTACCCAAATGACCCAGAAACAGATCTAACAATCCACACTTAGCATCACACCTAATTCTTTCCTACCTTAAGACTATAAAATTTTCATCTATTTATATCGACTTAGCCTACACTTCCAATGGTCCTGGGAGAGCTTAAGGACTTCATCAGCCCATGGCTTGAGACAATCACTGAGATTCTTCTTATTCTGATGGAGTTCGTCGATATCATCCTGAAGGGCATGACTAGTTCGCAGTAGTGCCAATCATTGAGCAGGAATCAGAGTAAGCATCGTGGCTTCTAGCTGATCGAATGCTTCTTCCTTCTGTCATAGGTCCTGGTTGATTTCATGTAGGATCGGGTCATGCTGTAACTTGGTCCATAAATTCATGGATGTATCCATCAATTTGGCATCCTGAGAAATTATTTTATATTTATCATAAATGGCTAGCGACAGACACGTCTAGGAGATGATAGTTGCTGCGAGCCCACTCTTAAACAATACCCTGAACACATGGTTGTCCTCGATGCACTGCACATCCTTAGATTCCAAAAAGTTCGTATAATGAGCCCCTTCACACATGTCTTGGGTGATCTCAGGGAGGACTAATTCCTTAGGTTCTTCCCAGGCAAGCAACAAAATGAGAAGCAACAACCAGGAATAACAAAAGGCTCGTCCCTGCTCCTAGGATTTTCAAACATTGGCCAAAATGTCATCGCACAAGTATTGGGCCCACTTTAAGTAGACCCCTTTCCTGTATTGGCTTGCTAAATGAATTACATATGCAGCGATGGTGCCGACCTAGCATTTTCGCATCATCTTGCATTCCAACAACATGGTACCCATCTACATACCAAGGTCACTAATGGATTTGATTTTAAAGCCTTGAGTGTTCCACTCCACATGGTAGGTTTTGCACACATATTCAGTAGTATCCCCCTCATATTTATTGCCAACACACTCCGGAGGGTTTGTTCCTTTCATGGGAAGACCAATAATTCAATGAATGAGTGCAACATCGATAGGGATTCGATCCTGGATCCACAAGCAGCCATCATGAACTAGGGCAAGAAACTAATGTGCCTGACGATTTGTGATATTGTAGTGTCCATAGTATGACATCCATAGTAGGTTCAAGAGCCCAGACCTAGCCAATCCATGCACCCAGCGCATGGGGACAATCTTTATTCTATCATATTCCTGAATTCTATGAAGGTATAATTCGGGTGCCAACTTAGGGAATGCCTCCAAATTGGCCAAGTCATGATCATCAAAATTTACCTCATGGAGCCTTCCAAAAGGTTCTCCATTGACGAGGACCTCATCCATGGTCAGCGACATCTACAGGTAGGTGTGTAGGCCATCAAGGCTCTTTGGCAGGCATGTGGAAGGCCTGGGGGGCCGAACAAAGGGTGGTAGCTAATTGATTGGTTTAGCTACCTAGGCCTCCTCCTGAGCACACTGAGGTCTCTTTGCTGGATTGGGCACCGCCTGCAGGTACTTTAGATTTCGTGGAAAAGTATGGGGCCTCACCCCAACCCATTTTGTAGGTTTTCCTGAGCCTTGAGTTTTTTCCTTTCCCTTACTTTTGGCTGGGTTCGGCATAGATATAACCTCTTCAGCTTTTGACTTGATTTCCACTACTTCCTCGGTTTCTCGTTCTACTTAGGTCACCGGTTCTAAAGTTTCACCGGGATTAGTGGTCGTCATCCTAGCGCAGAAGGAGAACTTTGGATTGCTATTGTCAGAGGGCGTAGGATGCTCAAACATGAGAGGAACACACTGGGCACAAAAACTCTTATAGCATAAACTTTCCAAGTACAGATTATTCAGGAAATATGAAACCTTTGTCTGATCTATACTTATTCTTATATAGTTATAGGTATTGATCAACATTTGGTTGAATGTCACTTGGAACTTATCATCAAGTAAATGATAAAAAATCTTCGAAAATCGCCTCATTAAATGCTGACCGCCCACTCCTTTCAACGGTAACTTTTTCCTTTTACCCAATTTTATTGTTCCAATGGCTAGTTTTCACACCTCTTGTTTGCCTAGCACACCGCTATGATCCCAGTTTACCTATTGTGTGCTCAGCGCACCTCTACATAGCCAGAACACCTACTGCGTTCTGAACATACGCTTGCGCCTTTGGTGCACCCCTTCGGGCTTCCAATTCTGCGGTCACTTCCTTCACGTACCATGGTTACTACCGTGCGTGCCTCACTTTGTGGGTATGCCCCACTTCATATAGCTACTCTGGCCATATAGTCATTTGATCCGATATGTTTTGAGTCGGTTTCCATTGACATAGTCGGGTAGCATATTGCCGCACAGGGTGGCTAACCGAACAACCCCGCCATCAGTGATTTCTTTAACTGTATAGGGCATGAGCCAGTGATGTTGGAAGTTCCCTCGGTGTTTTGTAAACTAGCTATCACATAATAGGACTAATTCACCCTCCGCAAAGGTATTTTGACGAATATGTCGATCATGCCATACCTAATCCCGTGCCTTCTAAACCTGTTCATGTAAATTAATAATGAAATGGTGTTCCTCTAAAGCCACAAGCTACGTTAAACAATCCTCCATGATATTAGGTTCTTCCATATTTGTCAAGGCCACGATGCACAGGATAGGAAAAATATATTCCATAGGCATAATGGCCTCCTTGCCATAGACCATCCTGAATGGTGTTTTCCCAGTCAACTTCTTGAAAGTGGTGTGGTAGGACCAAAGAACACATGGGATGCGCACGTCCCAGTCGCTGCGATCGACGTTGCAAACCTTAGTAAGTGTGTGCTCCAAGACTTTATTAAACGCTTCGACTGCTCTGTTTTCCTGAGGATGATACAGAGTGCTTTCCGCATGATGGATCTGGAATTCATCCTTCAAGGCCTGCATTTTTTTGTTAACAATAAGCGTACATATATCACTCATCAGGATTATTGGACATCCAAATCTGGTTAGAATCTACTCAAATATGAGGTGCGTAGTTGTATTTGTAGTGCAATCCTTCACCGCTTATGCTTCAGCCCACCTGGTTACATAATTAGTGGTAGTTATAATGTAATGCACACCTATCTTCTTTCCGGGTGGGTTGATAGGTCCCATAAAATCGATGGCCCATTTGTCAAATGCTTGCAAGGCCATTTGTGGTTGAAGGGGATTTTCATCTCTGCGTGATGGCCTTCCTGTTTGTTAGCATGTATTGTAGGCTTTACAATAGAATTGAGAGTCAGTATGCAAGGTAGGCCACCATACCCCAGCTCCTAATACCTTTTGTGTCATTTCTTTCCTTACATAGTGACCTCCTGCTACCCCGTCGTGGGCTTTTTTCAAGACAGCATGTCATTCATGCTCTAGGATGTACCTGCACAACACTTCATCTGCTCCCATCTTATACAGATGACCTATGATGATGGTAAAATCCACAATGTGGGTTACCAACTCTTTCTTCTATTGTATCGAATACTCTATAGGTGCCATGCATTTAGTTAGGAACTGAATAATGTCAGTGAAGTGTGCATCAACTACCTTAATAGAAAATAGCTACGTGTCTGGAAATCCTTCTTCCAAGTTGGTTGGTTCCTCAGCACTCTCAATTCCGAAAAAGTGATCCCGCCCAGCATTCAACTTCCCCAGCTTGACAATGATCTCAAACTCATATTCCTAAAACAGTAGAAGTCATCGGAAAATCTCCCCCCGCCCCAATAAAACAGGCTTATTGAATAGGTATTTCAAAGCCAAATGATCTGTAAACATTTTGAAGTGTCCTCCTAATAGGTAGTGCCGATACTTCTGTAATGCATAGACCATGGCCAATCCCTCTAGCTCTATGGTGGAGTAGTTGTGTTCTGCACTAGAGAGCTTCCTACTAGAAAATGCAACTGGGTGATCAATGTCTCTGTTTCCAGGCTACATGAGGACTGCTCCCAGGGTGATTCTTGATGTGTCCATGTGGACATGGAATACCTTCTTCCAATCAAGAAAGATGAGAATAGGTGTAGAGACCATATTTTCCTTGAGTAGCTCGAAGCGCTTCTGACACTCATAATAACAAAAAGAGAAACATCCTTCTTAAGTAGTTTTTCCATAGGCACAATGATCGATGCGTACCCGTCAATGAACTTTTTGTAGTAGCCTGTGTGTCTGAGGATCGAACGTAGCTATTTCTCAGTTGTAGGTACTACTAGATTTATGATAACTGCAACTTTCGCAGGGTCAACCATCAACCCCTGTCGAGAAATTATATGTTCGAGCAAGATTTCGAAGGGTACACAGAATATGCACTCCTTAATACTCAAGGAAATTTGGTGCTTTATATAGGCATCCAACATCATGCGTAGGTTCGAAACATGTTTCTTCACTAAACCGAAGACAGTCCAATCATCAAATTAAACGTCCAATTTTTTTTGGATGAACTCTTTGAACACTATGAGTCGCGACTACCACTCCTGAAATGGTATCAGGGGCATTCTTGAGTCCAAACAACATGACCGTATACTGAAAGGATCCCCATTCAGTATCAAACGTAGTTTTTCTGTGATATTTAGGTGCAATTTTGATCTGATGGTATCCTAAGAACCCACCAGTGAATGAGTATGCTTCCTGCCCTCCTACGCTATCAAGGATTTCATCTGAGAATGATGTGGGAAAGGGATCATGTACGCAGGCATCATTCAATTTGTGCAAGTCCTTGCAGATTCATATCCCCCCTTCATCTTTTTCTCCTAAACCACCATTGGACTTACCCAGTCCAACTGTTCGACTGGTTCGATGATACCTGTGGTGAAACTTTTATCGATTTCTTCCTTATCCTTTTGCTTATATTTAGGATTCAGCTGATAAGGCCACTGCTTCACAGGGCATGCATCCAGTTTTAGTGTGATGCGCATGAACCCTAGGTCCCCTGTGATCCCCTTAAGCTTTGAAAACTTCATTGGGAATAAGTCCTGATGTTCTGTGAGTAGTTCAAAAAATTTTCCTACTACATCATCATCCCAATAATCCCCAATTTTAGCTGACTTAGGTTTCTCTTTCGTGCCAATGTTGACTTCTCGCAGCTTTAGAGGCTTCGTAACATCCACAGTTTGTAGTGGAGGTCCCACAACTATGCACTCTTCCTCTGACTCTGGGATAGAGACATTGCGTAGATCCTCATCGTATTCTTATATGGTTAGATTGTGGCCGTTGGAAATATTCTGCATCTGTGTTTCCTATGTCAGTACCCCAAGTGCTCCGTAGGGGCGTGATTCATCAAATACAAAGGTATCTATATCTTGCAGAGCTTCGTCAAGAACCTTCGTTCCCTGTGTTAGCCCAAATTTCGCTATAAATTCATCCTTTAATGTTTCCCAGTGGCAAGTGCACTGATGTAGCTCTCTATCTAAGTACCATGCGACAGAAATTGGTCCAAGGCATGAATAAACAGGTGAACCCATTCTTCTGTAGTCTGGTCACACCATTTTTCCATCCAAGAAAAAAATGCTCACATGGGTCTCCAGGGCCAAGGAATGTTTTTACACGCAAGTGGGTCAGAGGTTTGAATCGTAAGATCATCATATCCCAACACTCTTCCCAATCCTAAAAAGCCCCCTTATGCGTGTCCCACCACCTCATAAGTGTTGTACACATGGCTATATTAAGGCCCATAGCCTTTTTTCTCTCAGAACCTTAGTCTCAAATGTTCGCAAAAACCCCTTAATATTAATATAACCATTAATGTTCCTAAGGCATCGTAGCGTAGATAAATCATGCAACCAGTTCTGCCTATTTTCCATTTCCCTGTCAGAATCAGAAAAACATTTGTTGTCATTTTCCCAGTAAAGTACACCATCCGCCATAGGATTGATCCAATATTTGTCCCCACATTTAACTTATAGATGTGATCCACATCCTCTTCTTCATGCACTGTCTCCATATATCGTTCTCCTTCTGCCGAGTCTAATGCTACTATTACCTGCGTACCTTCATTTTGAAAGACCATGCTTCTCTTATTCAAATTGATAATAATGCCCATATCTATGGCCCAGTCAAACCCTAGGAGCACAGGATAGTGGTCCACATCTTCTACAATCTGAATGACCTCAAAATCAGCCCGAACCTTAACTCTTGTGATATCTACCATGATTTTTGACAGCCTTCCCAACGGTATGATCTTTTGTTTATTGGCCATATGTAGCTAGATAGTGGACCATTCCAACTTAGGTTCCCCCATTCACTGCCAAGTTTTCTTGGGAAGTATGTTCGCATTCGATCCTAGGTCCAAAATAACCTGATCCAATTCATAATCACCAATTTGTACTGTTAGCCGCATTTCCCTACAAGTGTGTTTCTTATGTTTGTATAGTTTGTGCACATCCTTAATTTCCAGGGGTAGATTAGTTCTTTCTACACAGCTATTTATTAGTGCTTGGAGGTTCTATATGTCCCGTTGGTTGCGCAACAGCTTCATACATGCCTGCAAAAATTCTTTGACCTCATCCTCTACTTTGAGGTTTGCGGGGCCTTGAGAACTGATGCCTCAGCCTTAGCAAAGTCTTGTCGGGTTGCGACAAAGATTTCCTTTTCCTCCCGTAGGTCCAAACATTCTTGTTTGATGACTGCTTTTTTTATCAGAGGCTCAGTCATAGCTTTCTCCTCATCACCCCCAGTGGCCATGCTACTATGTGTTATGAAATTAACACGTGGTTCTTTGTCTCGAGGTTCTACCTTAACCCTCTGTACATTCTGCCTAGGTGTCTATAACTTTTCTTGCATTTTGGTTATCAGAATTGGGCAGTTATTCAATCACATGGTCTAGTTGTCTATAGTATCTGTATGATTGTCTTGCAGGGTGCATGCAGTCCCTTGAAAAGTGCCCTACCTCTCCGCAGTTATAGCAGATCAGTTTTCCTCTCCCCCTACCTACGCTTCCACCTCAACCCCCTCCCCTGCCCCTAGTTGGGGAGACGCCTATGCCTGAGGGGGACCTTGGTGAAGAGGGGTCCGATTGTATCCTATATAGGTTTCCTTAGTCTATCATTAGATCATAAGTTTGACAATTTTTCTCATCATGTCCAACTGTTTGGCAAACCCTACACCATTGTTGCTTCAGTTCTGGGACATACGAACCGAGATGGGGGCAGTGGTTAGTATCATGTAGGCTAGCTACAAAAAAATCATCACACAATAATGCTATTCCACTTGGTCCTAGGCACAGCGGGTTGGGTCCCCCCACCTGTAGGTAATCTGCCAGTAATGGACACTGATCCTTGGTATGCTTAGATACCCTACATCGGATGCACCATATGTCTGGGATAGCTTCTTTCCCTCAGTACTTTCACAATTTCTGGATCTCTACGCCTCTAGCTACCCTTGGATTTGTTGTACTCTCAACTTGGTATCATCTCTTAGTGTAGCTTCCAATTTCATAGCTATCTGCAAGGCATTTTCCTATGATTCAATGGCTTGATGACCCATAGGTATGCGCAGGTGAGGTAGTAACATAGAAATGAACCATTCCTTGTGCTGCCTGTCATCATAAAAAAATTCCCCATCTCTGATTACCTTCATTAGCCATTGGTCAAATTCCCATACAGACTTAAAGGGGCCTTGCTTGAAATCTTTCAGATCATTCACTATTTGACAGTAGGATTTAGGCTTCTTGAACTATTTTTTTAGGGCATATTTGATATTCTGAATGGTTGCATTCGCATGTTGAGCTATGTATCCCATGTACTACTCCAGGGCCGTTCCTTCAAAGGCAATGGATAGTTGCGCTCATTTCACCGCATCGCTGACTACATTCTGCATAGTCCATACTGATTTCGTGACAAACTAGAATAGATCCATATCTTCATCCCCTACACCCTTGAAGGTAGGTAGCTTCATGTGCAAGGCCATCTCATTTTCTAATGGAGGTGGAGGTACGGGTGAGTTCTTACCACTATGCTGGCGTGAAGGTGGTGTAGCTGGAGGGCTTTGTGTAGCCGAATCCCTTGCTGGGCTGTAGACAGATTTATCTCCTTGTTGATTTCTTCTGTAGTATTTACCACTTCTTGTTGTACCCTTGCTCTGGTCGGAGCTCATTCACTCTATGTGGCTGCACAAAATTCTCTTTTCACACAATAATTTCTTAGTCACTAATGGCAAGGTTTTCAGAAACTTACCCCAGAAACCCTTGAAGAAACTTCACTCTGCCTCTGAATAAGACACACATTGATCGATTGAAAATTCTATCACAAATCCTCTTACCACACTATCCACCCAGTGATCTACTATTTGAGTGATGGTATTATCAGTTCTTTCCAACTATTAGATCAACTTTGGAGCCCACTGTGTGATCCATTCATCCTTCCAACACATCTGGAAATCTATGAGCCTTACGAGCCACTCTTGGAGCTTAGTTGTGAATTTCATGAAGAAAATTTCATAGATCTCCGTGAAAATGTACTTATTCTTCCACTTCTCTATTGTCAACTTTGCACTGCAATTCTATTTCACTACGAATTCCTGAAATTGATTTTCAAACCACTCTTTGATTTCTTTCTTCTCATATCTCGAATGTTCTCTTGGCATTACCTGATACCTCTCTCAAAATTTTCCTGGTCCTGGCAATGGAACAATTTTTTTGGTCAAGGGGTTCTGACCCACATTCAGAGGTTAAGGTTTCCCAAAAAACCACTATACTACTTTCCCTTTCGGTAATGAGCTACTTGGGCAGGTCAAATTCTCACCCGAAGTAGTATGTGAGGGTGCTGGAACTAGGTTTATGCACCTTAAGAGGGATTAGGTGAGTCAAGTAGATCCACGTTCGCACCCTATTAGGTTCGCACCAAACGAATCTATTTGTAGGGTTGTTAACAGTATGATCATAATAGACAGAGCTATTATCATGCACAAATCTAGTTAATAACTCTACATCTACATGTGTATCAACAGTTATTAGCACACATTATCACAATGCATCATCATCAGATTACAGTTATACCATAACACAAACAGATTCGTAGCATAAACAAGTAACACAAAAGTAATTGCAATAGATCCTAATAGTTCGCATCAATAGTAATACATCAGATTAGATAACACATAAATACTTTAACCATATCTTCATATATTAGCATCCAAAGCCCAATACAATTCGACAGAACCTGTGCACACAGCCAACAAGGTCTACACATAGCAGGACTGAGGATCTCCGTGCACACAGCCAGCAGGATTCGTTACCCAAACGACCCAACAACAGATCTAACAATCCACACTTAGCATCAGACCTAATTCTTTCCTACCTTAAGACTAAAAAATGTTCATCTATTTATATCGACTTAGCCTATGCTTCCAATGGCATGGTTTGCGGACTCTTGGTCTACCCTAGACCAATTATAATGCATTTGGGGCTTTGACCCACCCTATAACCCCTGTGTTAGACTAAATAATACAAAAAATATACAAAATTATACAAATTTCACAGCTTTTAGGGGAGCTTGTTCCAACAGGTTCAAAGGAGAGGTGAGCAATTTTCTGATATGGACTTTGCCATCTACCACTCAGCTATTTGCGCTAAAAGATGATGATTCAGAAATCTATGATGACATGAGCATGGTGTCAAAGGGCTAATCCATAACCTTGGGGCAGAAAATGATACTTTCACAAATGAGGATATTTCTTAATATAAAAAGAGGCTATTGACAGTCTTGTATGCATTGGCAAAACTATGGAAGTTTTGGAGGAGAGATACCTTTCAATAGGAGGTTGACCTCTATGAACTTCAATGTTTTAGGCAAGATCAACTACAAGAGAGGCAACAAAAGTGGGGTTAAAATCCTCCATCATGTGGCTTTTGCATTTAACATGTCAAAGAGGAGAGTTATGATATGGCAGGAGCTTCATTTCATATTTCTATAGCGTTGTCATTGTTAGGAAGCCTAGATCCATATTGGGAGTCCAACTATTGGTGGAATATTCCAAGAACCTCTTCATATGTAAGGTTCTTGATGGGAAAATGATAGATGTGAGGTATAGAGTGGTTTATGGAGTCATTTATTTCCATGATCATATCTACTTAACTAGAGACTCAAAACTGAAGGATAAACTACTACATGCAACCTATGAGATCTTGCTTTTGAATCCCACTAGTTTCATTAGGACATACCATACTATCTTCGGAGGACTCATGTGAGAATATTTCAAATAGGAGATGCAATATCATATGAGGAAGTGCATGGCTTGTTTGGAGTGTGAGGAGAAGAATAACTCTTGGGAAGAGTTATCATCACTACCTCCTTACTCATTAGGTGTGAGAGGGAGCTCATCCGTGAGCTACCTCAATGGTTTGAACCCAGTGTATGGTAGGGATTGTATTTCTAAGCATCATGATATATATACTATATAATTTCATTTTCTTAACACACATGTGTATGGAATTCATCCAAGAGGGGGCACTCTTTCTTATTGGTTTCATGGGCTACTTGGGGCCATGAGCAATAATGATGTTGGCCATCCCCCAGAATATTTTGGGGAGATGATGAATTCTTCATGGTGTGCTTCATTGACACCAAATATCATACACCTTTTCCAAGCATGGAAGAAGAATGGGGCAACAAAAAAATGGTGGGAGGAACACTTGTTATATCATATTATATGGCAGTTAGGAGAAAAACTACGCTGGTTGCACATGAGGGATCACTATCCTTATCCTTTACTATATATGGCAGCTAGCACGACTTTCAATGTGATTCCATATATTGATGATGTTCATATCATTATGGGGAACATGACTAGAGGAGAGGCACATTGGATGGATGTGTCCATGCAGAATGAAATTTCCCACACCTTTTATGCTTCATGCTTCAAGGGGAGCATGGGAAATGGTATGGCCACTATAGTAGATCACTTGTTTCTTTATGAGGTGGTCCATATGATTTTTTGGAGCACTTGGGATATGCCTCTCATGAACATTGGGGAAGAAATTTTCTATGAATTACCATGACGGGAGGTGATTCATTTCATTTGGATGATAGCATGGATATTGGAGTCTCTCATTAGGAATGAGATCCCCCTATGCTTGTCATCAGTCCTACCTTGAAGAGCCCATTGGACAGCAAGAAGGTTTCCATATATACCTTCCAGTTTCTCATGATGAGAGCCATTTGGTTTATCACCCAAAGTCCAATTTGTACATTTGGGAGGAACCATTAGGAGACAGAATTATTGCAGAATATCTGAAGCAATGGTGGGTAATATTTATGAGGAGGACACAAGAGGAGGAGTGGAGTATTTTTCTCCACCTTTACAGTTGCTTAAGGACAAGCAACATTTTGGAGGATAGGAATGTAATATTCCTAAGATTTAGCTTTTAGCTAAATGGAATATTATGGATTATTTTTTCACTAGGTAGGTGAATGAATGGGTAGGGAGGCCCATAAATCTCCTTAGCAGTAATAAAATCACTTCAAGTGTCAAAGGACACCTTCTAAATGGCTAAATAAAGCACCTTTGACTATGAACAGGGGTTGGATCATGTTGAATAGGTCAACTTTGAACAAATAAACAACATTGTTATGTAGGATTAGACATTAAATGGGGAATAACACAGTTTTGGAGGGATATTGATTTCATGGAAGTGGTGACCTAATTGAGTGGAGCCAAGGGTAAGAAAGCTCATAACTTATATAAGGAAGAGGATGGTAGCCATATTGGTCATGTTTTGGATTATTATTTTGTATGTGGTCTATTTATACTTCTTGCATTCTTCAGCTATTTAGTTGAGATTGTTGTGTTGTTTAGCACCGGGTGTTCCCAAGTAGGAATCCCACCTCTTTCCTTGAGAGGCCTCTTATAGGTGTATTTCACTTAATTTCCACACTCAAGCTTAATAAAAAGCTATAAATTTATTCATCAGCATAGTTTCTGCAGAAGATTGTGCTGTGTTGCAGGGTGCAACAATGGAGGATTATATTGCATGCCTTTAGAGATAGTTTTTCAATGGAGGAAGGTTTCCATCCATTGGAAGGCTTGTAAAGAAGCCCCTTGGGATTATTTGACACATTTTCCATCATGCCAAGGAGTATTTATCCCCTACAACACAGTTTTAGGTCAGATCTGTGTTATTTTTAGGGAGGATTTGTAGGGGTAGTTGCAGTGGTTGTTTTGGGAGGTGATTTCTTTAGTGGAGGAGCTACTCTTTCATCTAGAGGATCTATTGGAGAAGAGCTATAGGTTTCTACCTTAGCTTCAGCCATATCTTCTCATTTATGTGTTGTAGCATACCTTCAGCCCTAGGGATGTAGCTTACATTGGCACATTGTGTGCATTTTCCGGGAACCCTCTTGGGTTGTCTTGGAAAGTTGATCTAGTGCCGAAATATGTATATTTAGATTCTATTGGGGCATATATCAGTATTTTTATTTCATTGTATCATCAACAATTGTAGTTATGCATAATACGACTACGTTGTAGTTTATCTCTGGAATTTTGTATGGTAACAAAAACTCATATTTGGGAGTGATTTCTTATGGGAGGCTTGTTTCCTCATTGTATATGATTTATGCCTCACTATTTTCTACTAATTTTATACTCTAGTACATAATTTTATGACTCCATATTGGTCTCATGGTTTCATGTGTTAAATATTTTCTATTGCTTTCATTTTATGAGCTATATTGTTTCTTTCCCCGTTTGGGAATATTACAAGAAAGAATGCTTTAATCTTAGTCAAGTTCATCACATAACTCCCAAGTAAAAAAAAAGGATCATCGATCAAAAATTCGCTACCAGACAAACACCTCTTCCAAGTAATGAACGACGACCCTTGGTATGGATATATTTGCCTCTTTTTACGAACCAAAAAGTTCACACCCTAGCTCACTCGTGATGAGCGTCTTCACATTCATCACCAGGTCCCCTAATACTTCCTCATGGGAGATGTCTTATACCGACGGGTCATCGACACCATATTATGTCAATGCCTCAACCAAAACCAAGCTGAGCAAGCCGTAAATGAATGTCATAGTGAAGCTTGCGGTGGCCACCTCTCCAGAATGGCCACCACCTAGAAATTCCAATGGCGAGGATAATTTTTTCCCACTTTATTTCGTGATTTCATTTCACCATTCATGAGGTGCGAGTGATGTCAACTCTTTTCTCACAAGGCAAGAGCCCCTCCTGCTTCCCTGCACCCCGTCATTGTCATTGGTCCCTTCTATAAATTGGGGATCGACTTCATGACTTGTAACTGAAATCATTGGGAAGTCACAAATACATTATTATAGCCATAAATTACTTCATGAAGTTGGCAGAATATATGCCCACATACGACACCACCACAAAAAATTGCTGCACAATTTATGTTTAACCACGTCATTGTCCAGTTCCGTGTACCTAAGGAGTTAGTCTCCGACCCTACAAAACATTTGGAAAACTAAATTTTCTGGGAGCTATCTTACCACCATGGATTCACACATGAATTTTCATCACCATACTACCCCCAATCCAATGGACAAGTAGAAGTTGTAAACAAAGTACTGAAAGCATTGTTACAGTGTATGGTGAATAACCCTAAAAAAAACTCGCATCACATGCTTTTCTCTGCCCTATGGGCATACCACATGGCAGTGAAAACATAAATGGGGTTCATACCCTTCAACTTGGTATACGGGGTCGAAGTCGTGATTCCCATATAACGTGAGATCCTCAATTTACATGCCACCATCTAACTCCTCAATTACACCCATTATCTAGAGCAACACTTAGTAAAAATAGAGTACATTAACGAAAGTCAATGATAGTCACTCTAGCAAAACGAGGCCTACACAAAGTGGGTGAAAGCATCCTTCGATCGCAACGTCACCCACTGATCATTTAGCAAGGGAGAGTTAGTCCTCTACTACGATGTCACAAAAGAAGCCCTAGGGCCAGGAAAGTTTGAAACCTTGTTGAAAGAACCCTATATTGTAAACCGTTGTCTCCTAAAGGGGGCATACATCTTGATAGAGCCTCACAGAACATGCCTAAGCAACCCCATCAACAGACTTTACCTCAAGAAATTTTACCCATAAATACTAAGAGGGCTTGACACTAGAGTTAACATGCACATACCAAAACTTTATTTTTGACCATAGACTCATCACAAAAATAATTCTACTGTTGATAGTGGATTTTTAGCCTAACCATTACTTTGGATTCACTGATGGAGCATCATGATGGTCTCAAAGTTTAGCGGTAGCTTCCTAAGTCATCTACCACCCTCACCGATCGCTATTCTTCACCAATGGAGTCAGTGAAAAATAATTGGGTAGAATATGACGTTGTCATTGGGCTCATGTACGATGCCTTCAATCAAGGAATTCGTCACTTGCATATCAACCTTCATTCCCAATTGGTGGTTTTGCAGTTAAACTAACAGTTTGAGGTACGAGATTCACATCTGTTTAGAAAATATTTCTGTGAAAAAATGTTAAGTTGTCAATTTTATCACATAACATTCAAACATGTGCCAAGAAACCAAAACCAGACAACAAATCGCATAGCCAACCACATCCTAAACTAGAACGCATCTTGGATAAACCATCATACATAAAACCAAAAAACATAAAAAAACATAGATGCCCATAAACAATACACATCATCCAAAAAACATATAAACAATGGTTACACCATATACATCTACAAAAATATCTCTCTTATATCTATCTATCTATATATATATATATATATATATATATATACACCAAAATTTTATGTCTGAGTACAAATGATGAGCCATGTGTCTAACCCACAAGTTAGCCAAAAATACATATACACATATCGACAAAAATAAGGGAAGAATCCTCATAACAGATGATTTTTGTGTGTACAAAAATTCTTTAGGTTTTTTCCCCTCCAACTTGGGCACATGGACCCACTACTACTCTCGGTGCGAATACTTGGGAAGATGTCAAAACTGAGGCTGCCAGATGATGCAGAGTCGACCGATAGCCCCTCTGTCAAACCAGTAGTGTTTCTAACCAAATATCATCAACATCATCAACAAACCCATAGGTAGGCATGCCCTAGGTCAGTCGATCCATGTGGCCCCATGTATCCTCCAAGTTAGAGGCTCTGACCTCTAAGGTAGCCATCTTCTCTGCCATCTCTTCCATGCGAGCTTCCACCACCTTTGTGCGAGCGATTTCTACAGTGTACTTTGTAGTAGCCAAACTTCTACCCTCTCCAGACGGACCGACCCCATCACTAGAAGCTCCACCCTAGGGCTACTCTGGACCTCCTCCCTACCCCCTGGTTGGGGGCGGAGGTTGTCAAACCTTTCGAGAAGATGGTTTCCTACCAACCAATCCATAGGAAAAATAACCTCAGTAACATCTACAAGAGTAAAAAAACTATGTCAGTGTCATAATAATACACATATAAAGCATAAAAACTAAAAAAAAATAAAAATAAAACACAAAAATCATACATGATGGTCCCCATGCATATCTAGCAGGAAGGCCCATATCTAGGTCTCCTCGAATGTCCATCCCAGTGTATGTGCAGGGGAGGAAAATATGAGGTTTGGCATCAAAACAAACCTCATTAGTAGCGTTCTAGTAAGACCCTACCATTCCTCCCCCACCACGAGGCATAACCGGAGCCCACCTCCTCATGTGAGGGTCCCAACGACCCCCTGCAGGCACAACCACCATGGGTCGAAGAAGCACCACCATCTCGTACATAATGCTACATAGGATGCTAGTGTAAGTCAATAGCTTATTTCAATCACATATTTTTTCTAACTATGCCACCATCTCGTCATAGTAGTGATGGGAAAAATCAAAGAAGTACGTGGTCCTCAGGAAATTAAGACACATAGCTGCGGCCCTGACACCCTGTGTGGCGACGATGAATCCGTCAGTTGCATAATCATGGCTAGAGCACATTTCTTGGCCAAATATGTCACCAAATCTATTAGAGTGCACCCTTCTATGAGAGGCACCCCACCATAAAGGATATCTATGAATCGTCGAAGATTGACCCTCCATGGAGGAAGCAGGTATGGAAGCACCTCACCCTAAGGCAATGGCCATGTCACGAAATATATATCTGTCTCCGGATGGATGTTAAAGTCACATCATCTCATCATCATAACTGTACAACTCTTGTTCCAACAACAGACCAAGTAGCGTAGTAGCCAATCCTATGATATTAGGAGGTCATTCTCAAGAAATTTTAGAAGACCCCATCTGGCCAACCACTAGTGAGAAATGGCATCTCAGGCCACATCTACCCAGAGTTCAGGCCAATCTCTCTGCCTCCACAACATCCTGTCACCAAACAAACACACATCAGTAGCATCAAAAACACCAAAAAATTACAAAATTTTTCGAATTTTTTCCAAAAAATAGCTTTGGCCTTTGAGCGCACCTGTTTCTCAAATAGGTGCATTGACTGCATGCTTGTATCTTATACAGGTGCAGAGACCATGCACAAAAATCTATGATAGGCATGAAATTTGCGTGCAAAACCTTAATTACACATGGAAATTTTGTGCATGTACCTTGATCGCCCACGTGGGCAAGGGAAAAGGTTTGCTGGGTTCCGTACAAACTGATTTTGTATGGACCCTGGCCCAATTATACTAAAAATAAATAAATGTATGACGTTATTGGGCCTACCTAGTTCTAGTAGCGCGAGTCCCAGGTGCATAGGCTGACCACAATGCCAAGAAAAGCTCGACAATAGCCTTTGACCTCTCACACCCTCAAACACTCAAATGTCGCAAATGAGATGAAATGAGCTATATTGGCCTATATGTTGTCCTTTTCAAATTGTTTGGAGGATCAAAACAAGAGCTCGGCGAGCCCAATTACAGAACCGGAAGCAACACAGTGATCAACACCTCATAACGCCCAAAGGAGGCTCCACACATTCACACCTCTGAAAAAATAAATTTTCAGTGCCAAAAGGTATGCCCTATCTTATCATCTGTTCATTCATCACATGTTTTCAGTAATAGTTGAATGAGAAATATGCTTTCACTTGCGTTATTTTGTTGCAGGTATTGTAAAAACCATTCGTTGCCCCATACATTAAAGGTTCCAGAGCAGGTATCATTCTCCCCTCAGCATGATAGAGTCCCAGAGAAAATCAACATATCGAGACATCATTTCTCCACAAGAAGTTAACCATAGGTTCCAAACACCCAACCCTATTTATCATATCCGCACCTTGTACATGATTAACATCATTTTTGGTAGGTAGAGCCTCCCCTCCATGGCTTCTGTCACTCAAATTAGACCATGCATCCAAAATCATGATGCCATGGCTATACCACCTCTGTCTGGGAAGCACTTCATGTCCATTCACCCACCATGCATCAAGTCAAGTTTTATCATACCGAAATAAAACCCCTTTCCCAGACTACCATTTTTTACAAGAAGATCAAACACACACCATTGTGTCTCACATTGTGCCTACCATCCCTCCACCAGCATAGCCCATCTGTGATATTTTCCATCTGCTTCATCATCGCCACATAAGAAACCAACCAATGGCCCCCCCACCCACAACAAAAACAACCTTCTCACATCATCAGTGAGCAAACATTTTCATGTTTTAGGGCACCCATCTCTGTGTTTTGTACAATCTAAGCCCATTTTTTCATTCTTTTAGTAAGTTTACAGATATTTCAAATGGAGAATAATCCCCCATTCCATCCATCAATTTTCTATGATGGAAGTAGCCCTTAGTCACCCTTGGTCGAAGCATCACACCTTCCACACAAAGTCACCATGACACTCATAACCAACATGTACCCACCCTAGACGTCCTACCGACTCCAGGGATTTCCTCATCATAAATAGTTATGACTACTGCCAAATTATTTTTTTATGCTCCTATGTTGGACCATTGAACTCCCATCATAAGTTTTTAGTCTACCCTTGCCATCATGCCTATTTTAAACCTATCCAATCAGAGACCCTAGTCCCTTGGATCACTAGCTCTCTCGTTCAGTTGAGTCTTCATTCTTGTCAACTTCAACACCCATTCTAAAAAATGAAAGCACTACCTTGGATGACTCCTCACCACAATAGGGGAAACCTACGGTGGAAGTGTGGGAATCATCATTGATCATAGATGTCATATATCCTTTTGACATTCGACTATGGCACAATATTTAATGTATAGATGGTATCGTACTTTAGAACCATTTCACTTTGCTTAGATTCCTCGAAGACCCATGTCATTATAAGCATTTCTTTTAGAAATTCTTACACGGGAAGGTCCCAGTCATTCAGCCATCCATACAATGAGAATTTATAAGCCATACCAGTATTACACATGTGGGCACCACATTCAAATTATTGTCAAAGAAGAAACTCCCTTGAGGGCATCATAAATATTCTTCTTCAACCAAACCAATAGATCACTACCATATCAGTAACACAGACATAACATTTATCTATCAAAACATTTGTTTAGCTAGCCAAAGCATCACGAGCATGGGACATGCACGCCTCATAGAATTTTATTTATTTATTGTATCACTCTATTTCTTGTAGGTTTATGACAGAACATGGTAACTATTCTAACCATTGAAAGGGGTTCCCAACGTTGGGTTGTACACAGGTCTCTCTCTCTCTAAAAAAAAACAATACATAGAAAAGAAACTATAATGTATTTCAGCTATACATTTATTCCTAGTCCTCACACATTAGGGGGCAACTATTATCATTGGAAAATCAGACAAGAAAAAGTGACATTACTAAATGTCAAGAAGAAGGATTTGTAGGAGTGAGGAAAATTAGAGGATCTGAATTTTTTTTTAAATGTCTAAGGCCAAGAGGCAAAAAAAAAATTGTGTACGAGAAGTAAAGGAAAAATGCACCTTGCACGCATTTTAATTTTATAGGTGCACTGGTCTGCGTGACTTTCCCTCAAAAATATGCACGGTTCTGGGAGTGGTGGAAGTCACCATCTGGGACCACTTGAAACACTTCAGGAAATGATCCTCCACTTGAGGTTTCCCAAGCATAGCCACCTAAGCCACCTTGAGACCTCAAGTGAGTACACAAAGGAATCAAGTGGGCACACAAAGGAATAAACCATCTCTCTTGGGTCACCATCCACAAGTGTACTAAGAGAGGAAATAAGGATTTTAATTTGCCTATAAATTTCCACCATGAGATGAAAAAAATTAGAACACATTGTTATGTTGGAAAAATTTCTCATCAACAAGCTAGTGGTGTGTAATCCAGAGCAACAGTAGGGTGAGAGGATTTAGTTTTTGGCTACCCAACAACTTCAATCCTTTAGAGAAGAGAGAGGCCTTTGCAAAATTACATCAACGGTAAAAACTTCCTTGCATTGGTTCTTATAACTCCATATCTCTATGGATCCTTCGGAAAGAGTGTAACATTTTATCTTTCTAACTAATAGTAATGAATAACAGGGGACTTTGATTCCACCATTTTCATTATTGTCTCTTTTGACTCATTGTGAGCTTCTGTTTTCGTTTTAGTTTAGTTTTTTTTCTTCTCTTTATATGAAGCATACGACATTCCATAATCTAGTGTGCTTTATGTGTACTAGCATATGTTCACTAATTTTCTAACCATATTTTCTGCCTGTGACCATTTCTTGCATGCTGCAACCATTCCTACCAAGCACTAGTGGATTGGTACACTTCTGCACCAAAAACACCACAACAGTGATAATGAAACAATTATTCCTTACCAATCTCAGATAAGTATGAGACCCCTTTGTTCAAATATGTTTTTATGACTTGTATATTGCATATTTATGACTTTTTTGATGAAATTCCTATCATGGATAATGTTTAGTCAATTTAGTGTCCTAAATTGCTAACATAAATTATCGACCAGGGCTAGTAAACTGATGAAGTGTGATGCACTATATGTGCCTAAGCATCCATTTTTCTTACTTCGTTGTTTTCAGTGTTTTATTGATGTTTTTGGGTTTTTATGTTTGATGATTAGTATGCTACTCTATGCTAAAAAGATGAAGTTAGATCTATGTCAAAAGGGAGAAAAGGAAATGTTAATAAATGAATTAAAACAGAGTTTATTTGCAAATTTTGTTCCTAACTAGAAAATGATGAAAAAAAAGAGTCCTAATCCATGAATATTATAGCTTCTAAATGAACATTCATGAAATGAAAATTAACTCAAAACAATACAACTTAATCTGATTCGTTTAGTTAGAGATTTGTTGCAAGAGCTTGTGAAAAAGATTAATTCTAATGCAATGATGATCTCCTAAAACATAAAAGAAATGTTGAAACAACTTATAACATTACAAGTAAATCTCATTCATGAGTTAGAGATTTATTGGAAGAGATTTTGAAATATATTAATCATAATGTGATAATGATCTTCTATGAAGAAAAACAATCAATAACTCACAATATTACAACTTAGTCTCATTCGTGAATTAGAGGTTTATTGGAAATTTTTTTGAAAGAGACTAACTGCAGTATAATGAGGATCATCTTTTTAACTAAATAATAGAAAATGAAATGCTAATAACTCATAATATCACAATTGAATCCCATTCATTTAACAGAGATGTATTGGAAGAGCTTGAGAAAGAGACTAACTGCAATATCATGAGGATCATTTATCTAAGAAAATGACATGAAACCTAATGCTAAAAGCTATGATTTTAGAAAGCAATCTAAGTAAGAAAATATGACAAAACAGAATTGAAAATGACTTATCTAGAAAACATGTAAAACCTCCTTGAATAGCAGGGGCCCTTTGCTACAAATTTGGTGAAATTCTTCAGCTTCTTAAAGTTGTAATCAAAATAGCATCAATGAATTGAACTTATTTATTGATAAACTCACAAATCTACTTCCCATTCCATCTTAAGCTTTGTTACAAAATACTCTTTAATCCTTTCTCTTCTTATCCTATTTTTCACTACTCTTGATAGGAAAAAGCTTCCCCTATTTATACAAAAATATGAGAAGTTATCTCATTAATGAGAGTCCATGAATCTCTCCCTCTATCTCTAGAGTTAAAATCAAAATAGGAAATGACAAGACACATGTCTTTTTAGAGTTTCAATACAAATAAGAAATGAGACACATATCTTCTTAGAGTTTCAATAGAAAAAGGAAATGAGACACATGTCCTCATGATCCCATGATCTTCTCCACTCAAATTCGAATTTGGTTTTGGGAGGCAACATAAAGGTCTTTTAGAAGATTCCTTTTGACCTACACATGTCACAAAACTCATAACACATATATAGATATATGAAACTATGTTAATTTTTTAGTTTCTAATCATAAATTCACTTTAAACACATAAAATAAATAACTTTGGAAGACAAGGATCCTAACCCATATATTTATGAAAATGGTTACTTGATGTAGGGTTTTAGGTTAGATAGTTATGAAATGAGAGCTAAATGGTAATGGCATAATGGAAATATGTATGAATATGGAAAACACTTTTGAGACTCAACATACCTCCCAACTGAAGTTGTTGCATGTCCTCATGCAACTATTCCAATGATTCATTTGTTCATGAGTTAATGTTTTATGAGTTTTGAATCATATTGATTCGTTCCAAACTTTGCTTTATAATATTTTATTTTCGCAAAGTATAATACATTTGATTGTAACATTTTTTTTTATGGTTGGTTCTTGTATGACAACCGATTTTTTGAGCAATGGTTCTTGTGTAACAATGTTTTATTTTCTTTGTTGCATCAAAGTTCATGAAAACATTTAGAATCAATTACTTCATTAATGAATTGATCATTTTCAAGGCATATAATCTTTTGGATCATGTTGCAACAATAGTTGGTTGGGAAGTATATGCGGGTGGAAATGAAATGAAAATGTGTGATACTATATGGCATGTGGATATGAAATGATGTCCCTTCCCCCCGAACTAAAGATATGACAATGTGAAAAAAAGGAGTGAGGAATTTTTCCAAAGTTACAATTTTAGCATTCTAATGAATTACTTGACTAAAAATTAGAAAACCACATATCTTCACTTACCTTAAATGTGGATGATTTGTGTATACTGAAGAGTGTGGATGTTGATGTTGTTGGATCAGGAACTATGTAAACAAACGAATTTCAAATGCTTCTTTGTTCTCTTTGTTCTCTTTGTTTTGATGGAAAGATTGAGATATTTATTGCTCCTGATACACATTGATTCCTACTGCAAACTGCTAAAATGATGTAGTGTTCAATTGTTACAAAATTCGATGGTACAATTCTAGTCATGCGAATAAATGTGTTAATGTCGAGCATGAAGAGAAGTCATTGGATTGCTGACCATTGATGAATGTCGTTAACCAATGCGAGACAAACTCACCATTAATGTCAATAAGTGCCAGGGTACCTAATTACATCTTGCAAAGTGTGAATAAATGCGTTGATGTCGAGCCACTTGCAAGATTTGACAATCAAGGTACATTGATGTATTCCCATGATTTTCAGCGAGATAACTTGTCATTAATGCATACAAGCCTCAAGGTACTATTAAGGACTTTAGTCTTGGACCTAGATAATGTGCTGATGTCGATAGGACAAGAATTGTTAGAAGAGAGACCTTAACGAATCCTTCATCATCTAATGCGAGCATGAAAGAATAATTTTTGAAAGACTATGGATTCAATAATTTGCATTGAAGCAAGGTTTATTTCCAAAATGAAAAGGATAGCAAAGGAAAATGGAAATGGACAATGAAAAATGGAAAATGACAATGGGAAATAATCATGTAAGTGAGCTTCTTGCTTTTATTTGTAGAGTAGACAAAAATTAATGGAAAGTGTATATGAATGAAGGAAAATTAAGGAACTAATTCTTGCTGGGAAAATAATGGTGGTTTGCTTTGAATTTCTTTGTTGGATTTACAATTCAAAAAGGGAGGAAAAGTAATGGTCTTGATAGATATGAACATGAACTTGTTCTTATGTTTCTCATGAAATCGGTCCTTTGAAAACCAATCATGCGCACAATTAGTTTACTTCAATGATCATTCGATCATCCCAAATCTGCAAAAAAAACTTGACGTAAAGAACATAAGGGTGTTAAAAAAGAAGTAGCTAATTTTTTTCTAATTCTTATGCAAAAATGAAATGTCAAATGAAACAGATTAAGGTAAATCAAAAATTTCTATATTCGGTCCAATTCATGATATCGATAACAATCCATTTTTAAAGAATAACCATGAAAAATAAATCAACTCCCTATTGTTGGATGAATTCATGCACTGTGCTTAGTAAAACAATTGGCATCACAAAGATTAGATGTGTTCTGCAAGTTAAAATTTTATAGAAAAATACACATCAACAATATTAATGCCAAAAGTTTAGAAATATTCTAAATAATCTTCCAATTGTCCTGCAAACCATTATTAAGAAGATTTTTTTTTTTTTTTGAATTGTTTTTTCTTTATTAAAAAGAAATTATTAATAAATATTTTATTTTATTTATTTATTTTTTAAATTATATATATTTTTTAAATGAAATAAAGCATGGATGAAATAATTGTCTTTATGAATATTTTTGAAACAAAGTCATGCCAATGCCTCTTTCATGCAAGATAAAAATAAAAATCTTGAAATTTCTAAAGTCAAGTTCCTAACTATGAAGGAGATGAAGGCATAATCCTTCTTAATTTATACAACTTGCATTTGATGCACATGTGATAATGTATTTGCCTCAAATAATCCATTTGTCACTCATCATGTGCCACCACATATGTATTCTGCCACATTTTCCTTCAAATAAGGAAATCAGATCCTTGATTATTTCTCAAAACTGAATTTTATAAAACCGTGAATGTTTTCATAAAAAAAAAAAAAACATTTTTCTCTCACGCACACTACAAATTAGTGCTCCTACGAACCCTTAATTTCTCCCAAATGGCTGCGAATTTCTGAAATTTATTATAGGATTACCTAATTCACCTCGTTCCCGAAAAAATCCATGTTCTATTTTTTTTCTAAATCGCCTTGGTTTGTCGGAAAATTTGTTTTAAAATCGAGTGTTTTTTACAATTACGCATTTTGTTTTCTGGAAATTACTTGTGGTTTGATTTGTTTTCATTTGCAAGTTTTGAAGTGTAATGGATTGTATCTCACAGATAAGGTCAGATCGATCTCCCTCATTGCAATTACTTGCAACGGAATCTACAATATTCTCTTCATCAACAGTCTGAAATTTTCTCTTCATCCGCAATTTCTTCATATGATACACTTCCATTGTCTGTCCCTACATTTGAATTTGTAATCTTCTCTTCATCAGCTATTTGCAATCTTCTCCTCATAAAAAATTTGCAATCTTCTCCCCATCAACATTTTCTTCATGTGATATACCTTCATTGTGTGCAAATTTTTAAAAATGATTTCTAATAACTGTTGTTTGAGGAAAAACGAATATGGAAAAGTGAAGGTTTTTTTTTTTTAATTGTAGTGCATGGGTCTTTGTGTGGATTGAAGGATTGCATATATGCATAAAGCCAAGCCAAAGGCTGGCCTCATGCGTATGCATGGGTCTTATTTCCATGAGCCATTTTTTTTTTTTTTTTAAATTTTAATTGATTTGTTAATACAATTATATATTATACTTTCAAAAATTCAAAAATATACATATATATTTCATTAAATAAAAAAATTATTGAAATTAAAATTTTTCATCATTTTTAAAGTTTATTGTAAAATGAAATAAAATGATGAAAATATAACTTATTATTATTTTTAACATAAAAATTACTTTTCTGATCCTCTAGATCACACAAAGTGCAGGAGGAGAGAATACTTGAGAAATTATTAATTTTTTTTTTAGATGTAAGAAATAAGGCTACCTAGTTACACTTCCCTAGCAACAACGCCAAAATGTTTAGTCAATTTAGTCTCTTAAATTACTAACATAAATTATCGACCAGGGCTAGTAAACTGATGAAGTGTGATGCACTCACTATATGTGCCTAAGTGTCTATTTTTCTTACTTCGTTGTTTTTAGTGTTTTATTGATG
The DNA here is from genome assembly GCA_034641835.2 of Pinus albicaulis. Lineage (NCBI taxonomy): Eukaryota > Viridiplantae > Streptophyta > Pinopsida > Pinales > Pinaceae > Pinus > Pinus albicaulis. The sequence continues at coordinate 941,713,665 of CM076582.1, forward strand.
TTTTGGGGTTTTTATGTTTGATGCTTAGTATGCTACTCTATGCTAAAAATATGAAGTTAGATCTATGTCAAAAGGGAGAAAAGGAAATGCTAATAAATGAATTAAAACAGATTTTATTTGCAAATTCTGTTCCTAACTAGAAAATGATGAAAACAGAGAGTCCTAATCCATGGATATTACAGCTTCTAAATGGACATTCATGAAATGAAAAGTAACTTAAAACACTGCAACTTAATATGATTCATTTAGTTAGAGATTTGTTGGAAGAGATTGTGAAAAATATTAATTCTAATGCAATGAGGATCTCCTAAAACATAAAAGAAATGTTGAAACAACTTATAACATTACAATTAAATCTCATTCATGAGTTAGAGGTTTATTGGAAGAGCTTTTGAAAGAGATTAATCATAATGTGATAAAGATCTTCTATGAAGCAAAACAATCAATAACTCACAATATTACAACTTAGTCTCATTCGTGAATTAGAGGTTTATTGGAAATTTTTTTGAAAGAGAGTAACTACAGTATAATGACGATCGTCTTTTTAACTAAATAACAGAAAATGAAATGCTAATAACTCATAATATCAAAATTGAATCCCATTCAATTAATAGATATGTATTGGAAGAGCTTGAGAAAGAGAGTAACTGCAATATCATGAGGATCCTTTATCTAAGCAAATGACATGAAACATAATGCTAAATGCCATGATTTCAGAAAGCAATCTAAGTAAGGAAATATGACAAAATAGAATTGAAAATGACTTATCTAGAAAACATGTAAAACCTTCTTGAATAGCAGGGGCCCTCTACTACCAATTTGGTGAAATTATTTAGCTTCTTAAAGTTGTAATCAAAACAACATCAATGAACTGAACTTCTTTATTGATAAACTCACAAATCTACATCCCATTCCATCTTAAGATTTGTTACAAAACACTCTCTAATCCTTTATCTTCTTCTCCTATTTTTCACTACTCTTGATAGGAAGAAGCTTCCCCTATTTATACAAAAATATGAGAAGTTATCTCATTAATGAGAGTCCATGAATCTCTCCCTCTATCTCTAGAGTTACAATCAAAATAGGAAATGAGAAGACACATGTATTTTTAGAGTTTCAATAAAAATAAAAAATGAGACACATATCTTCTTAGAGTTTCAATACAAAAAGGAAATGAGACACACGTCCTCATGATCCCATGATCTTCTCCACTCAAATTCGAATTTGGTTTTGGGAGGCCACATAAAGGTCTTTTAGAAGCTTCCTTTTGACCTACACATGTCAAAAAACTCATAACACATATAAATATATGAAACTATGTTAATTTTCTAGTTTCTAATCATAAATTCACTTTAAACACATAAAATAAATAACTTTGGAAGACAAGGATCCTAACCCCTATATTTATGAAAATGGCTACTTGATGTAGGGTTTTAGGTTAGATAGTTATGAAATGAGAGCTAAATGGTAATGACATAATGGAAATATGTATGAATATGGAAAATTTTTTTGAGACTCAACAGATAGTAGGGGTCAGATTAAATACTCATACCTACAATTTTTTCATTAGTATCCTTATTCCATTATTATTTATCATTTCTGAAGGTTTCATGAAGTTCTGGGGAGTGGACTAAGACCTAGACTTGAAAACATGGCTCAAAATCTGGGGTCATTGGCTCGAAACAATTTAGAAAATTCCATATTCGTTGGCATGCCTTACTCTGGGAGAGACTGGAAGGTTTAGTTACATTCATGGCTTATCATGGGAGCTACTAAGGGTCTAGACTAGAAAGATGTCAAGTTAACTCATGGTTTGGTCCCATGGAGTGTTGGTTGGCTCCTAAAGGTTTTGTATCATGTGTGAAAGGTCAGTTTGCTTTCATTATGCTAGTTCCACTTACTTAACTATGCATGCAAAGTTGAATCACACCATATTAGTATCTTGTTACATTTTTAATCCAATGGACCAGTTATCTTGGGTAAATGTAGGGGGGGGGTGTTATAGAGTGGTATCAAAGCATGGTTCACCCCTTGCACTAAATGGATTGTGTGATGGTTGTGCATACATGTCAGTTTCATATTTGTTATTTATGCTTGTGTTCTATGTGCTTGTTGTATATGCATGGTGGTGGTCATGGTTGCAGGTGTGTCACCATTTGAAATTTGGTGTCATTTTTAAATGTGGTCATCATGGATTTATGTCAAGTACGCATTGGTTATGCATGTTAATGTTTATATCTTGTTATGAATACGCTGCCATGGTGATAATTGTCGTGCATGAGGTCATGGTATGAGGTTGGTATCGTCATGCATTGGTAACTGGATAGTAGTTGAAATGATGTTTATATATTTTTATTATTATGATTATATGTTTACATGATTATGTTTATACATGTATTTCGCTAATATGGTTGATCTTGCATATGAGATGTCCTACCATGAACTATAATGAGGTATGTTGATTATGTTATTTTTGTTTTATATGGCATGGTATACTTGATGAAGGATGACTAGAAAGATTATATACTACAGTTCACGAGACTCTCATTATAACTTAGGTGAGTAGCGTTGTGGTGCGAATTTTCCTAACCTAGTAGAGTCCATGTTGAGAAGCCTGAAGGTAGAAATAAGAAGTTTAAAGGAAGATAATAACAAAATAATTCAAGCACGGGATAAACAAGAAGAGGTTAATGTAGTAATGCTTCAATTTTTTTCATAATTTCAAAGCCAAGGACCACTTTATGTTAGCCATGGGTAGTAGGATAGGTCTAATGGGGCATATGGTAGTATATCTCATGGTGGGTGCATGTTGGATAGATATGGCATGATCAAATATGGCAAGCTCTTGGAAAATCTAGATAGGAGAGGCAATGGAAACATGTTATATTCTAGTTCTGGTTCTGACATGCACTATGACGATCATTGTTATCATCCTTATAGGAGGAGTGTCAGGGGATATTTTCCATATGAATTCAAGAATGTGAATCCACCTACCCTTTATGGATACTTTAATAAGTTGTGGGATGCAGAGGTATGGCTACATGGGATGAAGAAATTATTTGAGTTGAATGAGTACACAGAGAAAATCAATGCCAGAATAAATATCATCAACCTCAAAAGGAAATAAAATATCTAGTGGGAATATGTAAAACTAGTCAAAGCCACCAAGATAGAAGAGCTGAGTTGGCATGAATTCAAGATAATTTTTAGGAAGAAATACTTGTCAAAAATGTACTACAAAAAAAGAGATAAGGAATTTTATGAAAGAAAGATGAGATTGATGATATATGAGGATAATATGACCAAGTTATTGGATTTATTGAGGTATGTACAAAATATTAAGGATTAAAAAGATAAATTTCATAGATTTGTCAGTGGATTACCATTAGCCTTTAGTGATTGAATTGAGTATGATGATCATCGATAGCTTGAGGAAGTTATTGGGAAATTGAAGCATTTTTGTGAGAAGAAAAAGTGTAAGACACAATTGAAACATGTTGAAAAGGAAAATATAAAGCTAAAGGTAAATGAAATCTAAAAAGAGCAAGGCCTTAGGATGGAGGTGAGAAATAAAATGTTTCACCTTAAAAGAAGATCAATGTACTTATACAAGGACGTGGGACACAACCTGGAGGGAAACAAAATTGAGGTGATTGTACAGAATGGTTGTAGTGTTGGACATGTGGTAAGGACCATCTCAAGATGGATTGTCCACATAATCAGGGTGGTAGGCCTTAGATTTATAGTGCACAGGAAGCATAGATAGTTGGTTATGTTGGGCATATACTTTCTTGTATCTATGCAACATTATATAATAGAAAGGCAGATCACCGGGGATTTAATATAGTGGTGGATAGTAAGTTTGGTGATCATTTTTTTTCTATTTTGATAGACCTTGGATCTAATTATTGTTATGTTAACCATGAATTAGTTGATAAGCATGGTTGAAATAAATAAGCGCTTGTGAAATAGTGTTTAGTTTAGTTGGATATAGGTAAAAAGAAGAGAGTTCATCATTGGGTATGATCTTGTGTATTTGAGTTGAATGGTATGCCTACATTAGCGCATTTGAATGTATTACCATTGGGATCATACAATATGCCTTTGGGAGTTGATTGGCTATATCTTCACGGGACTAATCTGGGTTATTATGATGAATTTATTGATTTTTTGGATGAAAATGGAGCATAGAGGATCTTGTAGGGTCAGGAGAATGCAACATCAAACAGAATGGTGAAAACTATGCAAGAAAAGCGTAGTCACAGAAAAGGGTGCATGTTATTTTAAATGCATATTTATAGTGATAAAGGTAAGGAGGATGAGGATGCAAAGGTAATGAACAGGTACCCAGCTATATAAAAATTCAAGGGCGTGTTTCCAGCAGAAAATTTGGAGTTCTCACCTCACAGGGAAGTGTACTGTTCTATTGAGTTGGTACCAGGGGAAACACCACCATCGAAGGTGACATACAGGATGAGCACTTGAGATTTAGTAGAGTTGAAGTTTTAGTTGAAAGAAATTCTTGAAAAGGATACATTAGGCCAAATGTATCACCAGAGGGTGCACTATTTTTGTTTGTAAATAAGGATGGTACTCTTAGGATATGCATTGGCTACACAAATTTGAGTAAGGTAACCATCAACAATAGGTATCCATTGTTCAGGATTTATTCCTTGTTTGATTAGTTGAAGGGAGAATTAGTGTTATCAAAGATTGATTTTAGATTAGGATATCATTAAGTATGCATCAAGGAAGAGTAAATTTATAAGAAAAATTTTCGGACTAGGTAGGGGAATTATGAATTTATTGCAGTTTTTTTTGGTTTGACTAATGCTCCAACTACCTTTATGTGTTTGATAAATAGTGTATTTTGTTGATATCTGGAAAATATTTTTATTTTGTTAATTGATGAAATATTGATATATTCGAGAATGAGGAAGAGCATGAAGAACACTTAGCATCAGTATTGAGATCACTGATGGATAATCAATTGAATTCTAAGATTAGTAAATGCAATTTATTTTAGATATATGTACATTACTTGGGACATCTTGTTTCCAAGGAAGACGTAGCAGTGGATCCAGAAAAGATAAGGCATATAATGGAATGGGAAGCTCCTATAAATGTTGATGAGGTAAGATAATTCGTGGGACTAGCAGGTTACTACATGAGGTTCATTAAGAAATTCTCTCATATTACATATCCTATTACGTCATTGCAGAGTCATAGTAAGATATTTTAATGGATAGAGGAATATGTAGTGGATTTTGAGAAATTGAAGAAGTTGTTGAAAAATGATCTACTGTTAAATATTCTATATCTGTACAAAGAGTTTTTGGTGTATAAAAATTATTGCAAGAGAGGACTTGGTGGATTCATTATCCAAGAATGAAAGGGAATGTGCCCTGAGTCACGAAATGTGACTGAGCACAAGCAGAATTATGTGACCCATGATCTTGAGTTGGTGGCGATCATCCATTCTTTGAAGATGTGGGGACACTATCTTCTTGGTAGGATATTTGTATTGATGAGTGATCACAGTGGATTGAGGTGTCTATTTGACCAACTGAATATAAATTCCAGGAAAGGTAGACGGTTTAGTGAGTTTGACTTCGAGATCCGGTACAACAATGGTAAAGATAATATGGTTGCATATGCTCTTAACAGGAGGATATAGGTGAATCACATAAAAGTTATGAGCTCTTATGGGATAGTTCTACAAGATGATATTTTAGAGCTAGGACAATATGATGATAGGTATAGAGAGATTAGGCACAAGTTATAACAAGATATAGTTGACCAGGATGTGGATTACCGTCTTACTGTGGATGGTTTGGTTAGATTTAGGGACAAAATATATGTGCCAAACGAAAGTGAGCTAAAGAATATTATATTGTGATAATTTCATGAAAAACCATATTTAGGTCACCCAGGGTACCAGAAGACATTTAAAACAATGAAGATGTTTTATCATTGTACGAATCTAAGGAAGGACATGGAAATTGTTTTGGCTAGATGCTAGGAATGTCAATAGGTAAAATCATAATGTAAGCATCCAGGTGGACTACTATAGCCGATTCTTATTACAGAATGGAAATGGGAGGTCATTTCCATGGATTCCATTATAGGATTTCCGAGGACATTTAAACAACATGATTCTATTATTGTTGTGGTGGATAGGTTGAAAAAGGGACTACACTTCATCTTGGTGAAATCTACGTATTCAACTAGTGATGTACCATAGCTTTAAATTAGAGATGTGGTGATTTTAGATGGTATTCCATGGAAGATCTTGTAAAACATGGATTCTAAATTTACTTCCAAGTTTGAAAGGAGTTATTTCCAGGTTTGGGTAAAAAATTTCCCTTTAACACAACTTATCATCCATAGAGAGACGGATAGATAGAGTGGGTAAATATGATATTGGAGGACATGTTGAGGATGTATGTGATGCATCATTAAAGGAGAAAGAAAGATTCCCTTTTTTTTATTGAGTTTTCTTATAAAAATGTTTATTAGGAGTCACTGAGGATGAGTTTGTTTGAGGCACTCTATGAGGAGATTTTGATAGTCCCATCAATTAGAGTGATCTAGTGAATAGGGCATTAATTGGACTAAATATGTTGGAAGAGATGGAATAGGAAATGCAAGTAATAAAGAATAATATAATGGCAACACATGCTAGGAAAAAATGTTATGTAGATCAGAACATGATGTTTGATGAGTTTCGAGTTGGGGAAAAAGTGTACTTACACATCAAGCCCAAGTAGATCTCCTTGAGTATCATATCGTGTCCCAAGTTGGAACCTTATTTTTGTGGACCTTTCAAGATTTTTGAAATAATTGGGCCAATAACCTATTGAATTTCACTACTTCTGATAGTGAATGTCCATGATGTTTTCCATGTGTCATTTCTTAACAAGTATGTTAAATATGTTTAACATGTGATTGAACAGTTTGTATTATAGGTGGAGCTAGAAGGGGAATTTCAATGGAAACCTCAGTGTATTTTGTAGACAAATATTCTCATGCTCCACAACTAAGAAATCCAGGAGGTTAAAGTGAATTCAAAGCACTTTGGTATGGAATATCAGATGCAGACTATGTATCCTTTTCTATTCATTGGTTGAGAGAATGTTTTTGGTATATGTACATACATATATCGATGTAAATACTTCCATGAGTTGTGTTATAAATCTCCAATAAGCAGTATGGGTTTCATGTCATTATTTTTGTTATGATTGTTATGTTTTTCATGTTGGTTTGCTTCTTAGCGGGTTCATCATTATAAATACTACAACAAGCCAAGTTATAAATCTCCATGAGAATTATGTTTTTTTTTCAACAGTCTTGTTGGTTGTAGGTGTCTTTAAACACTAAGGATGGTGTTCCCCTAAGGGGGAGGGTTATGTAACATCCCTGGTAAAAATTCCATGTAATAAATTTAATAAAGGATAAACACTAACCAAGGTCATGGGACACGTAGTCCAAGCTGAATGTTGGGAAAAAAATCCTAGTGTGGGTGTTCATTTTGTTTATTATTGCTAGGGTAAATTGTCAAAGGGTTTGGAAAGGAAAAATGGCATTTTTGGAAATTTATCTATGAAAATAATGGAAATTATGAAAAAGGGAAAGTGATAGGTCACAATTTGGGTGTGAGGAGGAAAATAAAGAAAAACAATGGAAAATGAAGATAATATAGTCCTCATTAATAAAAAGGCTTATGAGGATCAATCGGTACCTTTTGTCAGTTCAATTTTGGAGCTCTCTCTCTCTCTCTCTCTCTCTCTCTTGGACACTTAGATTATTAAAAGAGTACTCTGGGATTGGATCAAGGAAAGAAAACGATCTCAAAATAAGGGAAAGGGACGCAAAGATCAAGCAAGGAAGATAAGGATAAAACAACTACAATGGGATTACATGTAGGTATCAATTTGCATGTGTGATTTCCTTTCTACATTTGACATGCATAGTACATTCATGTGTTGTTTTGGTTCTCTTAATGTCATTAACATGGGTTTTTCCAAGTGTGATAGTGTTCTCAGCCTTCCCTTTCCATTTTTGGATAGCCATGATGTGATGGGTTTTATTTTACATGGTTAAGATGGATTTTTGAATGGCTTTGAAACTAAGTGAGTTACTCTCTGAATAAGAACACAAGGCGTAAGAATCCCCAGTCCAGAGAAGGTGGGATTTGGGTAATTCTATATTTTTCGTACCTTGATAGTCCTATGAATCCTCGACCAGTGAATGGTGGGATATACAATAAATCCTAGTGGTGTTTTCCCTTGATCAAGCCTATGATTCCTCCATTGGTTAATGATTGGATATATGGTAAATCATAGAGGTGGATTCTCAATTAGGCCTAAGAATCCTAGACCAGTGAATGATAGGATGTAGAGTAAATCCTATAGACTAGGCGGCAGACAATTTATTCATGGTGTAGGTGGAGACATTTGGAGGCATCCATTATTTTTTATCACCTAGTGATTGGGGGGAGGGGATTTTGTTAAAGCCTAAGGAAACCTGGATTGGTTTGGCTGTGAGTTCCAAATTCATGCTTGGAATATAGCATGGGGGTGATTGGATAAAATAATTATTCGGTTCACCCTAATCTATGGTCGGGTGGTTCGCGGAAGTCCGTGAATTGGTTCGATTTTTCATTCACTAATAGGAGCTCATTCTTCTCGGTATTTCATGTATAAATGTATGGGTTCATATGTAATTTTTATGGTTTTTATATCCTTGCTATTTTTGTTCGTTATAGGTTGGTTATGAATATGTATTACGATAGAATTGATGTGTGGTTATCCTTGTGTTTTGATTAGGAAATGAATGTACAATGAATATATGACCTAGTAGATGATAATGCATCTATTTGAATAAAGCAAAAATTCTTCCTTACGAATCTCCAATAAGTATGAGACCCTTATTCATAGATCGGTTATTATGACTTGTAGACTACATATTTGTGACATGTTTGAAGAAATGCTTGTTATGTCTAGTCGAGGTTATATCATGTACTTCAACCAATGTTTGCATTAGCATAATTATTCCATTATTATTTATCATTTATCAAGGTTTCATGAATTTTTGGGCAGTGGCCTTAGACATAGCCCTGAAAATTTTTCTCGGAATTCGATGTCACTGGCTCAAAACTGTCTAGAAAAATCAATAGTAATTGGCATGCATTGCTATGGGAGAAATTATAAGACCTCAATCATATGCATGGATTTTCATGGGAGTGGGTGAGGCGCTAGACCATCACAATATCAAGTTACCTCTAGGGTTGGTCACTTGGAAGGGTTGGTTGGATCACGAAGGTTCTATAGCATGTGATAAAGTCCAGTTTGGTTTCGTTATGTCAGTTCTACTTCCTTAAATATACATGGGAAGTTGAATCACATCATAGCTGCCTCTCATCACATGTTTACCCCAGTGGACCGGTTAGATTGGGAAGATGTGGGATTAGGGTGTTACATATATAGTCCACGCATCATAGTAATTATGAATTGATCACAAAACATACGCTAATATTTGAATTGGAAAATATAATAGAGTTAATGGAAAAACAATTTGTTGATAAACAAATTTGGTAAACATTGCTATGTTTCCAGTCATGTGGTTGCTACAACCTGAATCTAAGAACCATACATCATATTTTCTATCTTCTGCTACATTACATGTTAACATCACATTCTTCTGGTTCTTTTCTTATTTTGTAAAATTAGCATTCTGCCTATTATTCATGTCATTTTTCTTTTTGCTACATTCATTGGCATAGTGGCCATATTTCTTACAATAATGAAATTGGACTTAGGATTTATCATACCTTTGTCCATGAGCTTGATGTTGGTTCACGCCTTCATTCTGAATCTGATCGCTGCCCCTTCCACTCGAACTTGCAACGATGTTTCTTCCTCTGTTTTGGATTCTGCCTCTTCCTCTATTGTTTGATCTTCCTTGACCTCTGCTTCGACCAAAAGACATTTGAGTCTTGAAAGCTTGTTCGAATGAAGAATATGTTCCTCTGTTCAGTCTGTGTTCATGAGACATCAAGGATGCACTCAGCTCATCCACTGTAAATAATGAGATATCCTTTGTCTCTTCTATTGCCACTACTATGGCATCAAATCTTGAGGGTAGACTTCTCAAGATTTTCTCCACTATTCTTCTTTCCTCAAGTGTCTCTCCATGAGATATTATCTGGGTAACCAACCCAATAACATGAGTGAAGAATGAGTCTATAGTTTCAGACTCTTTCATACAGAGAGTTTCAAAATCTCTCCTCAGCATTCGCAACTTTGTTGTCTTCACCTTCTCCATGTGTTGATAGGCTATTTTGAGAATATACCATGCCTCCTTAGACTTTGTTGTTGTTTCAATCTTTAGGAAAATAATCTTGTGCACAGATTGAAAGAGATAGAAGAGGGAATTGGATTCCTCCTTCCTATTATCTCTTAACAAGTCTCTTTCTGCTGCTGTCAAAGCAGCCAACGCTGATGCCTCTACTGGTTCTGGGTAGCCATTCTCAACTAGCTTCCATATGTCTTGTGAAACAAACAGGGCTCTCATCATGATTGCCCAATATTCATGGTTTTTCCTATTAAACTGTGGAAGTTGCAGTTTCGTCAGACTAGTGCTTGCTGCCGCTATCGTGACTGTGCAAATACGGAAATTTTCTTGACTATGTTAAAAAGAAAAAAAAATAGAAGCTTTCTCTACTGGAGAAATCCACTTCAACAAACCTCTTACAACTTTTGCAGTGAAGAGCAGTCTCTGCTTTGTTCACTGAGCACCTAGACTAGCTCTGATACCATGTTCAAATTTCTGAACAATTCTGAACACACAGAAGAAATAAAATTCCTCTTACATAACACAGAGATGAAAATAAAAATTGTGGACACAGAGAGATGGATTATAACACTATTTCATTAAACAAACTATAAGCTCTTACAAAATGAAATTCTTCAGAACTCCTATGCTCTAGATTCATAGAATAAAACTTCAGCTGCTACAGATGCCCCACTTCAAAAAAAAACTTCTCCTCTCTATTTTTATTCACTACTACACACACAGTGCTCTCTGTCTTTTTCATCCTTCGGGAAAATTACAATACAATACACTGTCCTCTACAATACACCTACATTTTACAATGCTCTTATGACATATATATATAGCATTACAACATGTATATATATTATAAGTATTTCACACACACACACACACACACACACATATATATATATATATAATCAAAATTAAAAACAAATGTACCGCGGTAAATAAAATTAACCCAACATTAAAACTCTAAAAAATAATGCAGAAAATATAACTTAAATCAAAATATAAAACAAAATTTCCTTGGGTTTATAAAACCTTGCCAAAGGTCTTTCCATTATCCCCTCAGAGCTGATTTGGTGGGTCCATAGAGGAGATGACGTCACTCATTTCTGTGGGTCATCTTCCTCCTTCACTGCTGACGCTTGCTAACTTGTGGAATGTTTCTTGTTGCTTGTGCATTCAATGTGGTTGGCGGAGAATTGATTGCTCGCGGTTGCTGCAGATAAGATCGTTGTTGCGTGAAGATTAGATCTGAAGATTGCCACTGCCTTTGCTGTCCTTCGATCCCATCAACATTAAGTCGTCGTCTTTCTCTTCTTTTAGTTGGAATTAATATTCCAATACTATTTACAATAACTCTAATTGAGTCATATGACTTCTAAATAAAGTGAAAAAAGAACCACTGAATTTCTTATTTTGTAGTTTTAAAATTATGAATAATAATTTCTATTATAACCTTGAACTTTTGATTTTTAAATTTTTTAGTTAATAATAATTTATATGCGATTGTAACCAAACTAACGTTAACTAGAAATAAGAAAAAATCATTCGCAAGAATTAAAAGTCCAAACTAGTTTTGAAATTGAAAAGATTTATTCAGATCAAATCTTAATGAAGCGAATGATAGTTTGTTTAGTGAACCCTATAATATACCATTACTCAATTTTATATAAAATGAAAAGAAATCATGCTATTTTCTATAAAATATTATATTCATATCCAAGTCTCTGATTTTAATTTCACTGGTGTGCGAAGAAAATTCGAGGGTGCTGATAATGTGTTTTTGTGGAGTTATATTTTGATTTTTAATTAAAAAGTTGAGCTGAAAATTTTGTGTTTTTTATTTAAATTTGTTTTTTGATAGTAAGATTTAGTATCTTGAAAAATTTTAAAGCACAAAATCTTACTTAGATTATGTAGATTACTCATCATATTTGTAATGATCACAAAATCCTACCCACTTAGATTATGCAGATTACTCATCATATTGTAATGAGCACAAAATCCTGCTCACTTAGATTATGCAGATTGCTCATCATATTTGTAATTTTAATCAATTTCTAGGAAATTTTGTACCGTTAAACCTGAAAAATCCAAAAAAACCTTGGAAAAATTAACACTAAATAAAATTAGTTACGAAAAAAAACCATTTGTATTGGAATTGGAATTCAATTAGAATTCATTACCTAACATTCGATCTGTCTTCCGGACAAACGTGAGGCTAACAACATTGGCATTGACTTAGAATTCGTTAGCTAACAGTCCTCCAGAAAATCAGATTCGAGTTATTCCAGTGTGCGGACCAAAAAATTTCGATTGACTCATAATTCGTTACCTAATCGTCCTCCAGAAAAACTTATCACGGAAGTCCTTCATTTGCTTGTTGAATAGTTATGTTCGTCACATTTTTTATGTGTTTTCATCACTCAGTTGCTGATTGATTAGTTGTTTCTTTTTGTTTTTTTTTCCTCGAGCACTAATTTGTTCGATTGGTAACACTTTATTCTCTCTTTTTTTTAATCGAATGTGTCAGTGATTTCAAACCTCATCCTCATGGGAAGAAGTATCATTGTGATATAGAATGAGACGGGTATCTGCAAGAACAATATAAGTCAACTATTCGACATCATTTGGATAACACAAATGCATGGAAGTTAATTAGCACAGAGGAGGGATTTTGTTTATGTTGATTGTAGATTTCGAAAATATTTCTAATTTTTTATGATTACTAAATCCTAAGTATCCAGGTTAATTTTTTTAAGTCTAAATTCCTAAATATTTTACAAATTTCAAGAGGGATTTTGTTTTTAATGGTCTGAATGAGTGAATTAGAGGTATATAGGTATATAGCACTACTTTTTCATGGTGTGGATTAGAAGTATATAACACTCCTTTATTCGTCAAGTTCAACCCTTGAACTTCAACTTCAACTTCAGGTTCATCAAGAACTTGTTCGTCATTATTGTGAAATTTAAAGTTTGATGTAAAACATTTTTTCCTACATTACATTGATAATTCATGATGTGAAGACTAAAAATTAAGAATTATGTAAACTTTTCTCTAGCTAAGAATTGGATTAGAGAGCTTCCCTAGGTTATGAAAGGTACACATCATATGAGCCTATGACATTGCCTCGGCCTGAATTTATGTTCAGTTAATAGATGAGAAAAAGTGGAATGAAAATTTTCTGTGGGTAAACAATTAATATATGGAAATAAGAACGCAAAAATAATATAGCTTAAAAGTTTATTGAGTGCTTTGTAGATATTTAATTAATTTACATTTATTATTACTTTAAATTAAGTTAGAGTGTATTGAAGAGAAACCTTTGACTGAACAAGTTTATATTTTGCATTTTTTTAAAATGTTGAATTCAAAGGATTTAGCACGTTTATATTATGCACTTTTAAAAAACGTTAAATGCACATGATTTGATTATTAAATGATTTACGCCATTTTTATTATTTGATTATTATATGATTTACACAATTTTTTATTAATATTTTATTTTTTGGAAATATTATTATTATATAAGATTTTCAGGATGAAAATAAATTGATTATTTGATTATTATATGATTTATACCATTTTAATTAATATTTTATTTTTTGGAAAGATTATTATTAGAATAAGATTTTTTTGGATGTAAATAAATTGATTATTTTAATTGATGTAAAGTTTTTAAGTTTATTGAAAAATGTACTAGAATTATTTTGAGAAATCAAAGTAATTTCGTTTTCTTTTAATGTGAGAAATCAAAGTAATTTATTTTGGTTTTCCATTGATAAGTTAAATAAGAAGAGAAGAATCAATACATGAGTATAAATCCATGGATATTATTAATAAGGTATTATTCTACCTTTTTATTCTTCCTTTTCTTTGTAAGTTAAAGATAAAAAATGGATTAGATAGAAACTATAGCTCACAGGTGAGTGCTGCACCTGGAGACTGCACACAAATGGAGAGTACACTATACATCCATTAATAAAATGATACAACTATAAGTACATCACAGAGAAGTAGGAGGTTGTAAACAAACTCCTATATCCTAGGAACTAATCCTAACTTAAGGAGATATGTTACAACAATGTAACCATTTCTCCATTAATATACAAGTAATATTAATTATTTCCAACTCTCTCCCTTAATGGAAAAAGGATTACTCTTAATTCCTAACATCCCTCTAAACAATTCAAACTTTATTCTCCTAAGAGGCTTAGTAAAAATGTTTGCCATGTTGTCACAAGATTTACAATATTCAACAAATATTTCCTTTGACTAAAGTTTTTCTTGAACAAAATGGAACTGAGTATCAATGTGTTTGGTGTTTTTGTGAAATACTGGATTGTATGCTAGCTTGATGGTACTCTGGTTGTCACTTTTAATGGTATTTGCTTCTTTCTGTTCTTCTCCTACATCATTGAGAAGTCTTCTCAACTAGATAGCTTCACATGTGGCCAGACACAATGCTTGGTACTCAGCTTCAACTGAAGATAAAGCTATAGTACTTTTCTTTTTGCTGCTCTATGCTATGACCCTAGATCCAATACTGAATGCATAAATTGTGATAGATCTACGATCATCCAGGTTCGATGCCTAATCAGAATCTGAAAAACCTGCTAGAGTAACACCAGATGTGTCAGTGTATAAAATACCATAATCACTAGTACCACAAAGGTACCTCAGTACACTCTTTGCTACAACCAAATGAATTTCGAGAGGTTTAGACATGAACTGGCTCATCACACTAACAGAGCATGCCAAGTCTAGTCTAGTTGTCGTAAGATATATCAGACTCCCAACTAGTTGTTTATACATAGTGGCATCCACCTCCTTAGTTCCATCGTCACAGCGCAACTTTAGATTTTGCTGCAATGGTATTGCTGCTCACTTACACTGCTCCATCCTGAATTTTTCAAGAAAACTTCTAGCATACTTCCCTTGAGTAATAAAAGTATGTCCAGAATCTCTCCAAACTTCCAGACCCAAGCAATAATGGAGATTTCTGAGATCATTCATTTCAAATACTTGCGACATCTGCTATTTGATTTCTTTGATCAAAGTATCTACATTATCTATTATAATCATATCATCCACATACAAGGAAATCAAAATGATTTTCCTCTATTTATTATACTTGGTATATAGATTTGGATCATTCATGCTCCTATGAAAACCATGTTGTAAGAAGAATGAATCGATCTTCTCATACCACAACCTGGGTGCTTGTTTTAAACCATATAATGCCTTGTTCAATCTACAAACTAGATGTTCCTACCCCTTTTTAACAAACCCTTCAGGCTGAACTAAATAAATCTCTTCTTTCAATTCACCATTCAGAAATGCAAACTTAACATGTAACTCATGTAGCTTCCACTTATATTTTTTTGCTAAAGAAATTAGCATTCTAATGGTATTTAATTTCGCTACAGGGGCAAAGGTTTCATCAAAATATATTCCCTCTAGTTTTGAATAACCCTTTGCTAGTAGTCTATCTTTAAACCTTTCTATACTCCCATCTGCATTCACTTTAGGTTTGTACAACCATTTACAACCTATGGGTGTTTTTCCTTCAGGCAGTTCAGCTAGATCCCAAGTATGGTTTTTAGTAATTGATTCAATTTCTTCATTCATCGCAGCCCTCCATTCATCAGATTTACTTGCTTCTTTATAGTTTTTGGGTTCTACGATGTTTAAAATACTTATCATTAAAGCATAGGCTTTCAATCTAGCTGGTAATTGTGTCTGCCTATATGATCTCCTTGGTAGGGGACTTACCTCAAATCTGTCTACTTCAGACTTGTACGGGCTTGTCTTATTGACTACATCACTTGTTTCTTCTTCTTTCTGCTCCTGCTCATGATTATCCCCACTGTTTTCCTCCAAAAATAATGGAATGTGCCATTCATTATTACTGTCATCCTTTCCTTCCTCAACCTGTTCATGAAATATCACATCTCGACTTGCAAATATTTTATGAGTCATGAGATTAAATAACTTGTATGCTTTAAACTCAGTGCCATATCCTACAAAGATACATTTCATGGCTTTAGGATTTAACTTCCTCCTATCCACCTTGGGTATATGGGTAAAGGATTTTGACCCAAACACTCTCAAATGAATCACTACTATTTTGAATCCATGTAATGCTTCAAAAGGAGTTTTGAAGCCAAGACATTTAGTAGGAATCATATTCTTTAAATAAACAACAGTGTTGATGGCTTCAGCCCAGAAACCATTTGATAGACCCTTACCTTGAAGCATACTCCTTGTGCACTCCAAAAGAGTTTTGTTCTTTATTTTTGTCACTCCATTTTGCTGTGGTGTATGAGGCACTGTAAACTGTTGAACAATCTCATGATTTCTGCAAAGATTCATGAACTCACCCAACTTGTATTATCCCCCTTGATCTGAGCGGAAATTTTTTATACATTTTCCTTTCTGCTTCTCTACCAAAGTTCTAAATTCTTTAAAACACTGAAAATTTTGACTCTTTTTACTTCAAAAATATATCCAGGAGAACCTAGTGCAATCATCAGTAAACAGAAGAAAATAATATGCACCACCTAGCGACCTGGTTTGCATAGGTCTGCATATTTCTGTATGCAGCAACTCTAGAATATCTCTTCTCTTTCTATCAATATGCAAAGGAAATTCATCTCTATGCATTTTCCCTAATGCACATCCATCACAATCCAAATGAATACTATGAAAAATAGGGAGTCCATTGACCATACCTTTTCTTTGAAGTAACATGAGGTCTTGTAAATTAAGGTGACTGAATCTCCGATGCCAAATATTTTCGGCTGTCAATGCTGTTGTGACCATGGCTTGTTGTGGCATGCTTTTGACATTTAGTCTGTATAGGCTCCCCACACACACTCCTGATGCAACTGTTTCCATCTTGCTATCTTTTATGACACAATGTGTCTTGAAGAATTCAACTAGCAGATCCTGATCTGTTATCATTGATACATAGATCAAGTTTTTCCTAATCCTGGGCACATACATTACATTCTTAAGATGTCTAATGTCACCATTAGGTAATCTTATTATAATATCACCATACCCTTTTATCTCATATCCTCTGTCATCTCCTAGAAAAATTTTAGATCCACATGAAGTTTCTTCAAGAAATTCAAACCATTCTTTCTTACTTGTCATATGTGAGGATGCGCTAGAATCGACATACCATATATCTTCCTCATCTTCTTTAGAAGCTGAAAGCACACAATCAGCTACAAATAGTCGAGTTTCATGACTATAGTCTTCATATTCACTAAAAAAATATCCTTTGTGCCTAATTTTATTATTCCTTGCTTCATCTATCTGCCTCTTAAAACAATCCCTAATTTCTTGGCCAACTTTTCCACAGTAAAAACATTTCTTCTTTGAAAATTTCTTTTCAGAAATACCTCTAAATGGTCTATTTTGAAATGTGCTACCTCCTCTCTGTTGCTTTTGTGGTTTCTGCTGCTGTTGTGGCTGCTTCCCTCTAAACTGTCCCCTCTTCACCATCAGAGCAAGATCATCATTTTGTGGTCTTAAAGTCTGTCGCCGCTCTTCTTCTTATAACAAAATTTCTGTCAATTATTCAAATGTAGGGGCTTTATCCCTCGCTGCCAATCCTGTGATGAACATCTGATATTCAAACTTCATTCCATTCAATGTAATTGTGACTAGATCGGAATCGGACACCTTTTCTCCGATGTCTCCCAATCTGTCCTTCAGGTCTTTAACCCTTGCAATGAATCCAACAACAGATTCATTTTCCTCCATCCTCATCGCAAACAACTTGCCTTTGAGTGATAAGATGCGATTTGTGTTTTTTTTCTTGTATAAATTCTTGAGCCTCGTCCAGATCTCAGTGGACGATTTGCCATCTGTAATGTGTGGGATAATATTATCCTTGACGGACATCTTTAGTATGAATTTTTCTTTGTTATCCCTTTTATCCCAGTGTTGTATAAGTGCAGTTGTTCCTATTACAATATTTTCTTTCTTCTCCTTGCCTGTGACAATTGACCATGCATTTGCTCCCTCAAGCAATGTCTGTAGCTTGAATTTCTAATTGCTGAAATTGGACCCATCAAGTTTGCTAGACTCGTTGATATATGTTTTTATGGTATAATTCATACTGGACTGATCTAATTCTATACCCTCTGATGATTCTAACTAATTGAATAATTAAAAGCTACACTAACAAAATATTCAATACATACCAGATCATGATCACCGATCTGCCTCCAATCTGGCCCGATCTTGTGACTGTAACTCAGATCCTCCACTGATCTGATGATTACTATGTTTCTGACTTTAATTTACCACCAACGGGAAAATCCCTTTTGTAGAACCGCCAACCAATGTATCTACAACTCAGATCTACCATCACCGGGAAAATACCATGTGCAGAACCGCCAACAAATGTGTCTGCGACTCAGATCTACCACCACCAGGAAAATACCATGTGCAGCACTGACAATACCCTCTGCGACTCTGATCTACCACCACCAGGCAAATCCCATGTGCAGAACTGCCAAAGAGAGAGATTGACACTTTTCTGAGGCAAATATCCGCACCAAATTAAAAATCCGTGTAAGTGAACCAGATTGGTGTGGGTATGGCCCTGGTAGTCGTGCCAATTGTGCTTTTTGGTGCGACTATCAACAGAAAAACCACGCTTGGTCATAAAAACCAAGTGCATCTTTCATGCATAAAAAAAAATAAACGTGCAGATTTTTTCATATAGAGGTCTTGAGTACTTTGGCCAAAATGTCTCGTCCATTATGAAAAACACATCTTACATGCAATTAATAACAAAGAAGTTGTTCCACATCAATTACCCAATATGGATATTTTGATTTGAGGTCCAATAAACATAATTCTCCACCCCTTATTTTGGAGGATCAGTTGGAGTCGAGAAAGTTCCTACTACCTCTTCTTTCTTATATGTTATTCTTTCCTATACCACAACCTTACGATGTTTCCTTTACAACATGTGGTGCAATTTCTAATTTTATATTTTTTGTAAATTTTAGTAAGAAAATTGAAGCAATACTATTCTTCCATGTCTATTTTTATATTTTTTTCACTTTTAAATCGCTACCCCTAAATTATCCATACAAAAAAAGAGAGAGTAAAAATTGGAAAAAAAAGAAAAAAAAATACATAAATCTACTGCATGAAACACCACATATAACTTACTTTAATTTTGTTCACCAAAAAATGTCCCTGATGAAAAAAATCATCTTACCACATAGATGGATTAGTCCATTCAATTTTTACATTGTTAATTTCTAATGATATTAAAAGTAAAATCCATGGAATACTCATTAGAGTCTCCTTGTAAACCAGTTCCTTTCCTTTTTTTATCAAGAAATAAACTTTACTTGAATTAGTCTCATTGGATGATCTCATGGTTTTTAATATTGAACGAGTGAGCCTATATTAGAATATTACACTACTTCATTGATTTCAATAAAATTTTCTTGGGGCAGTCCTTAACTTTTTGTTTGTGTAGGTATGCTTTTACCATTTTTGCAGCTTCGAGAGTCCAAAAGTATACTGATGTGAATGAACTAAACTCTCATATCAAAATTGCATGGGTCACTTATTGGTGTGATCAATCAGTGTATGCCAATTCACTCTTTTAGTGGTCACTTATTGATGTGATCAACTAGTGTATGTCAACTGACTCATTTTATTTTAGATAGATCAATTGTGAGATAAAAGGTGTCATTGTTTCACAATTAACAAATTGTGGACATCTTCATTAAAGCACTTTTAAGAAAAATGTTTGAAAATTTTAAAATTTTAATTAGGTTCATAAACCCAAAAAGTTTGAAAATTTTAGAATGATGATTAGACTCACAAACTCTCACTTAGCTTAAATGAAAAAATGTTGGACATCATCATTTTAAATTCTTATCCTTATAAAAAGGAATTAAAAAATGAATTAACTCTTAGATAATGAAACAATGAACCTTTTAATTATATAAAATTGATTGCATATTAATACAAATCATGGAGTAGAGTTACTCATAGTAGTCTAACAACTTTGATTTAATGAGATGGAAAATGAAGCTGGATTAAATGGAGTTTGAATGGAACATGGTGCACAACGATGGAAAGGCCTCGATGAATCTCTCAATAATTTGCAATTATTATTCTAATCTGCTACCACCTGGACCCATATTAGAAAAAAAAATTCAATTGTATTGGAAATGGCATTAAATCAGAATTCATTACCTAACATTCGAACGGTCTTTGGGACTCACATGAGGCTAACAGCATTGGCATTGACTTAGAATTCGTTACCTAACAGTCCTCTAGAAAATCAGATTCCAGTTATTCCAACGTGGGGACCAGAAAATTTCGCATTGACAGTGCTCCAGAAAATCTTATCACGGAAGTCCTTCATTTGCTTGTTGAATAGTTATGTTCGTCACATTTTTTATATGTTTTCATCACACAGTTGCTGATTGATTAGTTGTTTCTGTTTGTTTTTTTTCCTCGGTCACTAATTTTTTGGATTTGTAACTGTCTTCTCTGTTTTGTTTAATGGAATGTGTCAGTGAATTTTTCAAACCTTATCCTCACGGGAAGAAGTATCATTGTGATACAGAATGAGACGGGTATCTGCAAGAACAATGTAAGTTAACTATTCGACATCATTTGAATAACACAAATGCATGGAAGTGAATTAGTGCCGAGGAGGGATTTTTTTTTATGTTGATTGTAGATTTGGAAAATATTTCTAAATTTTGATGATCACTAAATCCTAAGTTTCTAGGTTAATTGTTTTAGGTCTAAATTCCTAAATATTCTCCAAATTTAAAGAGGGATTTTGTTTTTAATGGCCTGAAAATCCTAAGTTTCTAGGTTAATTGTTTTAAGTCTAAATTCCTAAATATTCTCCAAATTTAAAGAGGGATTTTGTTTTTAATGGCCTGAATTAGTGAATTAAAGGTATATAGGTATATAGCACTACTTTTTCATGGTGTGGATTAGAGGTATATAACACTCCTTTATTCGTCAAGTTCACCCTTGGACTTCAACTTCAGGTTCATCAAGAACTTGTTCGTCATTATTGTGAATTTGAAATTTTGATGTAAAACATTTTTTCCTACATTACATTGATAATTCATGATGTCAAGACTGAAAATTAAGAATTATGTAAACTTTTCTCTAGCTAACAAATGTATCAGAGAGCTTCCCTAGGTTACGAAAGGTACACATTATATGAGCCTATCACATTGGCTCAACCTGGATTTATGTTCACTTAATAGGTGAGAAAAAGTGGAATGAAATTTTTCGGTGGGTAAACAATTAATATATGGAAATAAGAACGAAAAAATAACTAAGCTTAAAAGTTTATTGAGTGTTTTGTAGATATTTAATTAATTTACATTTATTATTACTTTAAATTAAGTTAGAGTGTATTGAAGAGAAACCTTTGACTGAGCAAGTTTATATTTGGAAATTTTTTAAAATGTTGAATTCAAAGGATTTAGCACGTTTATATTATTCACTTTTCAAAAATGTTAAATGCACATGATTTGATTATTAAATGATTTACACCATTTTTATTATTTGATTATTATATGATTTACACAAATTTTTATTAATATTTTATTTTTTATGAAATATTATTATTTTAAGATTTTTTTGGATGAAAATAAATTGATTATTATATGATTACGACAATTTTTATTAATATTTTATTTTTTAGAAATATTATTATTATAATAAAAAAAATTCGATGTAAATAAATTGATTATTTTAATTGATGGAAAGTTTTTAAGTTTATTGAAAAAAGTACTAGAATTATTTTGAGAAATCAAAGTAATTTCGTTTGCTTTTTATGAGAAATCAAAGAAATTTCTTTTGGTCCTCCATTAATAAGTTAAATAAGAAGAGAAGAATCAATACAAGAGTATAAATCCATGAATATTATTAATAAAGTATCATTCTACTTTTTTCTTCTTCTTTTTCTTTGTAAGTTAATACCATCATTATAAATCCTCAATGGTCATGCAATTAGAATATTGTAATTTACAATGCTATGAAGTGGAAGCTTTTCTTAGGGGAACTTTTTTTAGAAGTTAGATAGTTATTTAAGCATATGTCTCTCAATCTTCTTTGGTATTGTGCTATGTAATGGAAATTCTACAATATTCATATATTATTATTAGTTTGTTATAGACTTCAGGGTTAACTTAATTGGTCAAATCTATGTTGTTAAAGCATATTTTTTATTGAAATATCACTCATTCAATTCTCTTAACACTCTCGGGGTTAGGCTTCATGGTTGAGCTCACAAAAAATGATCCCTTTGGATGAATCTGTCTAGTATATTATTCCTTAGATGTAGTGGTCATTGATCTCTAGGGTCATTGAAGCACACACACACCCACACACACACACACACACACACACACACACATATATATGGATTATGAATTTGATATAAGTTTGAGGTTTTAGGTAAGGAGTTTGAGAAAAGTTGGATTTTGAAGGTTTTGTTGGATTCTTTGAAATGGGTGGTTAGGTCCTTGATTTATTAGTGACTAACTCGACACAGACAATAATGTTTGCCTCACATTCAATTTACATTGACTGTGAATTATTTGGATGTGTTTTTGCAATTTTAACCAAAGTTTCAAGAAAATGCTTAATATTTCTATCTGTGCATCAATTCAAAAATAATTTTCAAATTTTTAGTAAACCTTATTTCTAATTTATCACTAGTTGAGGAAGATATGATGGGACATAATTTCCATGGTGGAGGACACTTTATTTTTGGTATTTCTTATTTCCTGACAATTCATTTAACAATTCAAATAAAAGTAATTTTTTGTGTGGCCATTGCGTTGGTGAGCGCTTTGACACTACAATTGTTATCTTAGTTCTCTGCTTAATTATGATAGAATTCATGTGGTTGCAGGTTATTTGCATAGGCTTGAGGGGGGCCTAAACAAATCTCTAATCAATATTATTATGTTTCTTCATGTGCACGATGGAGTATGTGTGAGAGAACATGGGTCCTTTGCATAGTGAATGCTGTGAGGTTCACACTGCTTTGGTTAATGTTGTGAGAATTGATGCAGTTGGTAGTTATTTGCATAAGCTTGGGCGAGTGAATAAACCTCCAATTAATATTATTATTTTTTCTTATGAGGAGGACTAAATATGTACGAGAGAATGGGGGTATTTTTCTATAACTAGGGTGCTCTGACATTTCTTTGGTGAGTGTTATAACATTGGAACCTCTCTAGTCAATGATGTGATAATTTTTATGTCTGTAGATTCTTTTCATAGGCCATGGGGGCACGTTGGGTGGGGGGGCGGGGCTCGAAAGAAATATCCAATTAATATTATTATGTTTCCTTGTGTGGAGGAAGCAGTATGAGCAAGATAAAAGGGGTCCTTTTGTTATTTTTCTACTCAATCATGCCAGAATTGATGTGGTTGCAAGTGCTTTCCATATGTCGAGATTTTACTGTGTGGAGGACAAAGTATGTGCATTGTTAGGAAGGTGGAGTGATTTTATGTCTTAGATATCAATTCCTTCCTTAGACGCATTATCATTTTTGATTGATCATATGTAGGCCTATTGCCTGTGAAAGTAATTTTCTAATGTTTCTCTTTACATTTATCACTTGTATGCCTTTTTTGCAACAATTATTATAATCATTTGACTATAAAAGCTACATGTATTATAAAATATTAAATAAATTGTTTTTTTAACCTGTGTGGTAAAACAAATATCTGAACTATTCTACAAGTGAGTCAATTGAGTAGAAATTTCTATCATGAAAACTTTGGTATATATGTGCAAAAGTAGACGATGTATGAAATTTTCCCATGTTTCTTTTTGCGAAGCTCTTACTGTGATTTGAATTTGTGTGGAATGAAGAATGTGGAAAGGGATGTTTTAATTTTAATGAGTTTTAACAGATTTGGAGTTAGTACATGTGTAATATT
Source organism: Pinus albicaulis (assembly GCA_034641835.2). Lineage (NCBI taxonomy): Eukaryota > Viridiplantae > Streptophyta > Pinopsida > Pinales > Pinaceae > Pinus > Pinus albicaulis. Next base: position 941,737,995 of record CM076582.1, read on the forward strand.
ATATTAGTATATTGTGTTGTTCATAGAGGTCTGCACAATGAAAATTTGAAAGCTTCATTTAGAGTTCAACATAATACCAGTGGATATTGTTCTATTAATATATTCCATAGAGAGTGGAGATTCACATAATGAAAGCTTGGGAGTACAAATGCAATTTTCTTATTTTGAAACTATACATTAATATTAATATTTTAATGCTTTGAAAATAAAGGAGGGTTTGGTTAATCAATATAGAGGTGGGGAGGGGGATAAGAGCTGGGTTGGTCCAACATCTACTACAGGATTTGGTTACTCCGTCTCAGGGGATGGGGTTAAAGTGGGTACATCGTCATTTCCCTGATTCCCAGATCTAGCTTGGGCTCTTCGATACCTGCTTCCTAAGAAGGCCAAGGATGTATGTATTTTTTCAACTTGCTCAGATCCAAACCATTAGGGCCCATTAGGGGTTCCAACCAACAATCACGGAGATCCAAAAAATGCATCGTTTCTCGATAGCTTGAGTGCTTCTTTCGCATTCTAGTACAATACCGATGGTTATTTTATTATTAATAGATTATGCAATGTGTGGAGTTTCATAAAATGAAAGCTTGAGAACTTATTCCGCATAATAGACAGTCCCACACATATGCATTTGTGTTATGTTGAAAGTGTATGCTAGTATTAATAATTTAATTCTTTGAAAATCATGTTTCTAGATTTGATTTTTTAATGCTTAAATGTGGTTTTCTTCTTCCATCTATGCATGGGTACATTGAATGAATATATAGGTAGGTGTGTGTACTCAGTGAATGAAATGTTGAAAAGAATCATATTTATCCACAATGGTGTTTTCTATTAATCAAAGGATATACATTGAGACAATAAAAACTATGGCAGTCTATTTATCATTGTAACATGTTTCAGACACAAAATAGTAGTAGGTAGTGATTTCTAGGGAAACCAATCTGCAAGAATTTGAAATAGCTAGTATAGGGAGGAAAAACTCTATTTATAGTGGTATAAAAGAATAATTCACTTTATTCTCATTCTTAGATTTCTAAATTAAAAATAATAAAAATACTAACGACGAGATAAACATTGGAATAATAGAAATATTCAGATGACAACTTTATGTTGATAGAAAGATTTCATGACATATTTCGGATGAAAAAATTTAGGAAATGTTGATTGATAGGGAAATGAGTCGACAAGAATTTTGAAACCGTTGACAGAGAAAGGAAAGAGTCTATTTATTGATGTCAATAGGAGACTTTTCTAATATTTTACGTACTTGAACTAAAATATTGTGTAATTTTTTCTCTTTACAAATTACGTTTAAAATCATGGAGTATTGTCCAAGCTTCTGTTGCCATACATAAATTGTTATCTACAAAGGTGAGATGGTAGTTTCAATGGGGTCTTAATGGTTTTTGTTAAATCGTGGATGATAGAAATAGTGCATAAATACATAAGCTCTACAATAATAAAAGCTTTTAAATCAATTCATCTTTGTTGGTTTTATTCACATTTGGTAGTTTTTTAGCTGATTATCATGATCACAACTACTTTTAACTTATTTTAATGGTAAATTTATGTTTCTTGTGACACATATAACCATGATATTAAATTAGTGTCAAAGTGTGGATAAATGAAGATGATTGAGATTAGCTTTGGTATGTTCAATTTTTAATTATTGAGTGTGTCATGTGTAGTAGTTTTGACATGGGTAATAGTAATAGTTTCCAAAAAATAGGTGTGTAAAGTAAGGAATAAGTTTTGTATGTGTGTTATTGAATTTGATAGCAAGAGAATGTTTTTAGAGGTTAAGGTTTCAAGATTGGAAACATTCATTTTTTTTTAACAATTTTTTAAACATAATATAAATAGGGGCTTTTCCTTGTGTGGAAATTATAATGAAGGTAATTATGTGGGGTTTGGATATATTGTAAATTATGGCTAATTCATTAATGCAATCTATATGGATGTCGAGAGTGTTAGTTTATATTCCTTGACTTGTGCAGTTTACTCGAAGTCATTAGTTTTTTATTTCAAATGAATTCTAATGTTAAATGGAATTTTTCATTACTATAGTAGTGATTTCCATTTTTTGTTGATTTGTTTGTACAAAAATCACTACATGTTATTATTTTTCATTTGAATCATGTTACGAAATATTTTTATCGAAGACAAAGTTTTCATATATATTTTTTTATTCTTCTGATATATGTTCTCTCATTAACAGAAAACACCATCGTGGGTAAATATTTTTCCTTTCAGTATTTAATTTATTAAGTACATATATGTACACGTCTTTATTCAATATATCGATGCACATAAGGTATCAATGTTTCACATATTTGTTGTCCAAATACGTTCTCACGTAGAACAATCCTTCTTGGCATTGTTTAAAAAGAAACTTAACCTAATATTTTATAATAGTAATAAGTATTTAATCGATGACATATTTGTTATTTCTAGTTTACAAATTTATTTTGTAGTTGTGTCTGTTACAATAGTAATTAAAGTTTTTGTTTCCAATAATTGAATTATTTTCGTGTCCACAAAATCAAATACTTTAAAATTAAATATGTTTGTGTGGAACAAGGTCCCCACTACATCAAAATGGCTTGTGCCAAGTGTTATGAGAAATAGGTGTGTCAAGTAACTCATAAAGCACGTTTGGTTCAATTTTACATAGTAATGGGGATAAGTTGTCAAGTCATTTCACTGTAAAATATAGTTGAGCAAGTGTTGGCATAATATTTATTTGTGAATAACCTTACACAATTTAATATTTGTATCTATTATTGATAGTTTTACGAGACTTGAAATTTGATCAAATAAACAAAGGAAATTCTGACATGTTCCTAATAAATTATGGTGGAAATGTTTTGTAACTCTAGGTTACATCTATCAAATTTAATCATTCTCAGTAGTGATGGGGTTTTGATGACACTGAATCCATTAACACTATCAAAAAATAGGATTCAAACACTAATTTTTCCGAATTTTATTGAAAAAACAAAAAATGTCGAATTACAATGATTCTTTTTCGCGTGGGAAAATTTTCCAATGGGGTCATTGATGATATCGAATCCACTTACACTATAAAAACATGATTCAAACACATGTTGTTGGATTATTTTGGAAAAATATTTTTTTTTGAATTGCAATGATTTTTTGTCATGTAGGAAAATTTGCAGCCTCAGTAGACAACGTCTGTTATTATATAGCACACATTTATGTTTCTTATGGCATGTATATCAATGATATTGAATCAAGAGAAAAGTGAGGAGTAAATGGACATGATGCTTTTGGAATTTCAAAGTTGTTCCCATTACTTTTCGTAAAAGTTGGTTTTGGTATCTTTAATTTCTATTTATTCAAAGTATCATGTGTAATATTTCTCACACAAGTAATTGTAACAAACTATGTCTTTGTTAGAAATAAATAATTGTAAAGTGAAAAAATATTTGAAATCATTATTCATTGAAAGAGTATATTTGATTACAAAGTGAAAATGGGTAGCAGGAAAAGGAAAGAGGATATTTGCATTGATATTGTTAACTCGCTTTCTAACATTGATGATATATTTGACTGGTTGACAATGTATAAGTGATATGTGAATCTATTAGTGAAATAGAAACAAGATACAAGAATTAGAGTATCGGATTAGTGAAATTTGGGTGTGTTCGAGAGAAATTTTATTTCAGAGAAATTATTTATCTATGTGAGAATAATTTTGATTTAAAAATGAGGACAATTAAGCTAAGAGAAATAGAGGTTACTTCAAATCCAAATGCATTTAGAAGGTTACTTAAAAATTCGAGAAGCCAACACGTATTTCTAATTTTCCATTTTGAATAGTTTCATGAAGACAAAATTAGGTGGGATTGACATTGTGTGAGAATTCATTTCTCTAACTTCTAAGCTTCCTTCCAATCTTTCTCTTGTAAACATTTCTTTGGTTAGGAAACCATATAGGGATTTTTTTTGGCTCTTTTCCCCTGTAGTAGGGAAATAATGTAAAAAAAATTCTCTAAAATTCATGTTCTATATGATTTATGAGACATACAAAAATAATTGTATTTTTTATTGGGCTAATGTCATTTCCAATGAATTAGTTGTTCAGTTACATAGAATATCCAAGAATAATATATTCTTTATGAAGATGTAACTAATAACAATTTTTTTTTCAAGGAATGTGTTTTATGGTTTACCTTGTAATCCTAAATTTAATTTCACAAGGAACCAATGCAGTTATTGTATCCTATTTTGTGGAAGAAAAAAAATTCTTTAATTTTATTTTTAATTCAAGTTGTTTTTGTAAGGAAAATGTATTGCATTGTTACTCGAAAAGAGCCTCCTCAAACATCTGCATATGTTAAGGTTTTCCTCTATCGAAAAGGGTAACATGAGGAAAGATAAAGCAATACGATTATACGAACTTATGATTTTCAAGATAGGCCATTGATGTTATTGAAGTTTTTTTCTAGATTTGTATTTCGTTTTTGAATTCTGCAGGAAATATCAACATTGGCTACTTACATTTTAATATAAAAAGAAAAAATAATTTATTTATTTTCCATTTACTATTGGAAACGTCATTTTGAAGAATACAAATAACCTTAACATTATTGCAAATCCTTTAGATTATTTTTCCTTAGGTGAAGCTAGAGTTATTTAAGGATTTTATGGAGGAAAAGTTTTCACACAACATGCAGACTCTATTAGTTATGGGAACTTGTTTCCAATAGCTAGAGAGGAAAGTGAGGAAAGACATAATGTATCAAAAAAATATAAAAAAATTCTAGTAGATGCTGAAGAGATCATTGAAAAAGTGATCATTGACACATGAGAAAGATATAAGAAAAGAGGCATAAATCCTATGGGACAATATCAATATTTCACACAGAGTAATGGTCCAACTTCATCTACCAGCCAAAAATGGAAAATAACTACTTGGAATGAGAAGTGGTTTGCGATAGGCTATCAGGTGGTAGGGGTTACAAATAGCCTCCTCATATACTAACTACAGAAAGAGTGCACAAATCTAAATAAATTAGATCTAAGGGTCTAAATAAAATAGAGAGCATTGAAAAGTCCACAAATATGGAAGTGTATAGCATTGTACTATCTGTATGGGTTGGTACTTGCTTTCAAGAATATCATAAAATAATGGAGGAGATTTCCGAATAGGACATTAATTTTGATGAATGTTTTGTCACATTGCAAGACGAAAATTATGACAAGGGTTGTAAAATAGTGAAGATTGAAATGCTACAACTTTATAATAAAAATATTTTTGATCGATAAAAAATGAATGTTTCTCTCTCTAGGATTACGATGCGAGGGATGATTAAATTGCATCAAGCCAACAGTGAGGAGCTTGCAAATTGGTGAGGATCTTGCGAATTCTATTAGTCGATGAAAAATAGAAAATATGAAGTTGAAGGAAAAAATAAAAGAGCTAGAAGGTAATGTGAGTTTGAATCCTTTGCTGAAGACTTCACTAGCAATACATAGACCACCATTGGCAATTTATAGTCCTCACAGATATCATATATTTGAGCAACATATCAACCTTATGAATGTATTGAAATAATATATCAATAATCATATATACAAAACATTGCAAATTATTGAATATGTATGGCAATTTTCTTTCTATCTCCAACATTTAAAGCGAAGAACTAAGTATGTTTTTGAGTTGCTAAAAAGTGAGCTCGAGGGAGACAAGGATTTCATAGACAATGACCTATTAAATTTTAGTCAAAAGCTTGATTTACTATCTGAAATAAAAAAAACTATAAACAAGGGCTACTAGATGTTTATTGGATAAGGAAGATCAAGGTTGCATGGTCCAAGAAAATCATAACATTAGAGGAGATTATTTCTGAGTGTGGAGGCATAAAAAATCGAAGAGTAGATGCATATCTCAAGGTGGTAGAATATTTTTTGGATTTCAATAGTTCATGCACTCCATTTGAGTATGGATTTGTTTCAAAATATAAGTTGTTGGTTGATTTAGAGAAGATTAAACAATCACAAGAAACAAATTTCTATGATATAATTGATTTTACCGTAGAGAAAATTAGCAAATGAATAATTGATTTAGTTAGAATTAATGAAGAGTACTCTGCCTTAGATTTGCAGTTGCAAGAAGAAAATAGGGAAAGTGAGGAGGAAATATTAAATGAATGTGTTAAAAAATACATTATTGTCATCATGATGAAATAATTAATTGAAGCTAAAGTAAAGAAATTCGTTGGAAAAATTTTGATTACAAGATATAGTTGAGAGATAAGAAATATTGGGTTGTGCTTTTGCATATTGTAAGTGTTTTAGTAAATTGGAACACTTGTTTGTCTTTTCAAACAACATAAATATTGAAAATTTATGTCTACATATTGATAGAATATTCTAATTCCTAAATAAATTTCCTTGTTATTTGTTGTAGATGATAGTTAGAGACTATGGTTGACAAGATCCTAATCCCAATCCCCATTTGGATGAATGCATTTAGTTTTCTAGCTTAATTGTTAGGATTTTCATAAATTATTTATGCAACAATGAATATTTTCTAGACCATGGCTCTATAACCATAACTTATTTGAATTATGATTACTTTCTTTTCTATTTCTGAGTATGTTTACCAATTATGTAAATAATTCTGAGATAACATTTCACATGGGACGTTGTATTGACCTGAGTTCTCGAATGTTGTACAAAAAACATTAAATGAACATGTATTTTCTATTATTTTTGTTGAGCTTTTATATATTAGATAATTTTCTATAATGAATGATAATTAAAATGGATTTCTATTTACTCTATCCTAATACTGAAATTATTCACACGTTATATCAATAATTTTTAGGTAATGTTTTACATGTGAACTTGTATTACCATGGATTATTTAGCATTCCTTAATATAACTGATTGAACATAAGCTCATGGGACTTCTCTTTTAATATTTTATATTCTATTTAATGGTGTGAAATTAATGACAATAATAATGAAGATTTAGTAGGAGTTTTGGTTCAAAGATATATATTACATTTACGATGTTTATCTCAATGATAGTTATAGTGATTAGGATTTGAATTCGAAAAAACTTTTTTTTCTATAACCATGTTCATTACTATTCAAGGATTCTGAAGCACAAATAATCATTACTCTGTTTTGGGTTGTAATTGGGTAAGGATTCATACTAGTTGTGTGCATGGATATCATCAATCTTGCTGTGTGTAGATGCTTCTGGCTGTGTGCGTGGGTTGGGAATTGGGCCTGTAAGTGGATTTTGGAGGTAATGAATGATAAATATATTTGATCACATATTTGTGTCATAGAATGGTTGTGTTCCTAATTACAGTGATTTAGTTTGTTAATCTGTATTGATGCTCACGTGGATGCGAAGATATTATCAAGATTTTAGTAGTAATAATTCCTTATTTATGCTATCTATGGGGTTACGAACTTCTCATTCTGCACGTATAATGTGAACGGTTTTGCAATAAGATTCCCTCTTCGCAAGTCTGATAGATCTTAAACAAGGCCACCTCTATTAAAATCACCTTTCTCTCAGGGTCCGGAAACCTGGTTCCAACAACCTCCCATACTACTTCTAGTGAGACCTTGGCCTACACAATCAGGTCATTGCCAAAAGGGCCAGTAGTATAGGGGTTTTGTTGGCAAACCTTAAATCTAAACCTGGGTCAAGACCCCTCAAGCCATCAAATGGTTCCGTTGTCGAGATTGGGAGAATTTTGAGAGAAATAGGATAATGCCATAGGGTCGCTAGAAACATAAGAAGTCTAAGCTTGAAGACTGGTTTGAGAGGCAGATCCAAGAATTTTCCTTAAAAGAGAATCGAAGTAAGAGGCTAACCACCAAAGAGTGGAAAAACAAGTATATATTTACCGAAGTATATGAGATTTTCTTTGTAACCTTTGCACATGAATTACAAGAGTGGTTAGAAAGGTTAGCAAAGTTCCAAACTTGTGGAAAGAACGATCAGGTTATGTAGTTGACTCCTGAAATGATCCAAAAGTTGGAAAGGGCTGATAAAAAAATCACGTGGACCATAGATCACTGGGTGGATAGTGTTTTGGGAGGATTTTCAATGTTGTTTGCTATTGATCAATTCGCATCTTATTCTGAAGCTAAGCACGGATTCTTCAAAGGGTTCAAAGGTACTTTCTTGAAAATGCTGCCGCTATTAATTAAGATACTATTGTGTGAAAAAGGTGTGTTGTGTAGTCATACCACATGAATGACCTACGATTAGAACTAAAGTACAACAAAAAGCAGTAAATATTATAGGGCTAACCAAGAAGGGGACCGATCGGTAGATAGTCCCCTAAGGGATCTGCCTATGCATGAAGGAACTAGTCTGTGGGTCACCCCGCGGTCAAATACGCGAAAGGGTAAGAAATATCCTACCCCACCACCACCACCAAAATTTGACATTGCCATGCACATTAAGCTACATACCTTTAAGGGTGTAGGGGATGAGTACATGAACCGATTTTGGTTTGTGGAAAAATCATTATGGACTACAGACAATGTTGCTAGCAATGCTGTAAAAAGGGCGCAACTATCCCTAGCCTTTGAGGGAAGAGCCTTGGATTGGTTCGTGCTGTATGTCGGCCAAAACAGGGATCTGTCAATACAGGAAACTAAGGACGCCTTAAAATAAAATTTTCGGAAGTCGAAGTCCTACTCTCAACTGGTGATTGACTTGAAAGATTTTTGACAAGGACCTACAGAATCAGTATGGGAGGTTGATCAGCAGCTAAAGAAAGTTATCAGGGATTGGGATTTTAAGTACAAATATAGAAAACACAAAGAATGTTTCATTTCCATGCTATTACAACACCTCTGTGGGCTTATGGGCCAGCAGACGATTAATACACAAGAAAAGGCCCTGGAAATTTCCATGATGCTAGAAGTTGTGCCAAGGGACGATGCACAGGGGCTTCACTTAATGAACCTCTAACATATCACGTGTGATCATATCATATTAAAGAAATGCACTAAATTGAGTACATATTGGAAAATGCCTCTAAAAATCACATTATTTAACCCCCTACCAATATAAACCCAATACACCTTCCCAATTTAAAAAGCCCCTACTTTCACTATATATTGTACGTATCCATTTTTTCATTAAATTTTTTTATGCCCCTTTACATTTTTTCATTAAATTTGAGATCCATTTTTTATACCTACCACTATAAAAGCCCTTTACCCCCTATATATCCCCCAATATATTATGTCATTTTTTCCTCATTATATATCCCCCAATATGAACCCACGTGCTATGGTATTTCTCCCGCAGTGAAGCCCCTATGGGATTATACCCAATTCGGGGTGAAGCAGATCTAGGGCTAGTTGGAGGAAATGCACCTGCAAATCCAAAATCTATGAAAAGAATGGGGAAAAGAAGCTAGTATAGACATTTGGTGCATACGGTGTAGGGTATCAAGTCACCCCAAGTATTAGTGCCCTCTGCTATTAGACTACACGCAGGCTGGGGGACCTAACTCGTTACGCTCCAAATAGGTTGCAAGATCAAGCAAACCCACGTTATGGTGTGCAAAATCTCAAGTGGTTGGATTGTATGATACAAACCATTGCCCTCGACTCGGTGCCTATGTCCCAGAACTAAAGCATTAGTGGTGTAGATTCTGCTCGTATGTAGGACATGATGAGCACAATTTCTGAACATATGATTTGATGGTAGATAGAGGAAACCTATATAGGGTATAGGATCACCCTTCTACACCACTATCTCCCTTCAGACGAGGCGGTTCCCCCACGTGATGCCGAGGGGGGTGAAGAGGTGGAAGCATAGGACGAGGAAGAGGACAGTTGATCTATTATAAATGTGGAGAGGTGGGACACTTCGTAAGGGACTGTTCGAACCCTTCACAACAATATTGCAGATATTGTAGATAATTGGATCATGTGATCAATGATTGTCTTGTCCTAATAGCAAAGATGCAGGAAAAACAGTAAACACCGACGCAGAATGTGCAAAGGGTTAAGGCAGAACTACACGATGAGGGGCCCAGTGTTAACATAATTACTCGTAGTGTCATGGCCACGAGAGTTTATGAGGAAAAAGCCACAGCTAATCCACTTATCAGAAGAGCTAGTAACAAAAGGGAAAGTCTCAACTTACAAAAAGAAAAAAAAAACATTCTTGAAGCTGGAAAAGAATTTACCAAAAAAGAGGTGCCTACATTGAGGACCCTAACATGCCTAAAAGCAGACGAAGAAGAAAATCCATTCCTACAAGCATGTATAAAGTTACTACGCAACCTAAAGGGAGTCAAGAAACTCTAAGCATTGATCGATAGCTGTGCAGAAAATATTTCCCCACCCACAAAAGTAAGAGATGTCAAAAAAATTTGTAAGCATAAGAAGAGGACTAATCGGGAAATGTGGCTATGTGCATAGATCAAAGATTATGAAATGGATCAGGTCATTGTTGATCCAGGATCTGATGTGAATTTCCTCCCTAAACAGACTTGGGAGAGGATGGGAGAACCCAAGCTGGTATGGTCTACTATACAGCTTCGCATGGCAAACCAGCGGAATATCATATCGCTAGGACGACTATCAAAGGTTATGGTAGACATCGTGGGAGTTAATGTGTACATAGACTTTGAGGTGATTGAAATTTTAGATAATGCAATCCCTTACCCTGTGCTCTTGGGGCTAGATTTGGCTATCGACGTGGGGGGTATTATCAATTTAAAAAGGTGAACCATGGTTTTTGGAAATGAGGGTACACAAGTAATAGTCCCTCTAGATCTAGCAGAGGGAGAGCGGTATACAAAATCAGTGCCCGAAGGGGATGATTTTTTCAAAATATACCTTCTAACTGCTAGGAATGAGGATTGGATCAGCCCTACCATGGATGGCGTGCTTTGCTGGGAGAAAGAAAGTGAATGTCTCTCTGACTCATATCGGGAGATCAAAAATTGGCATAACCGATTGCAAGATGTATCTACACTATGATGCCTGAAGATCATAAAGAGCTTTCGCTACATCTTGTTATAGGTAAGAGAGTTTCCCTATTTTGATGATTCTGGTAGTGTTAAGGAGTTTCTTAAATCATTTGAAGTAGAAGTCCCAAGGGAATGAAGGATGTGGGCACTTAACATGGCTATGCATGCGACCCCTACGCGATGGTGGTAAACTTATAAGGGGACTTTCCAAGACTGGGAGGAGTGTCGCCAAATGATGATCCTAAGATTCGAACCTCCGGTGAACCTACCTATGAAGATTTTCCTCAGCCACATGGACCCGCATTAGCACTTGCGATATGGATGGAAGCATGGTGAAAAAGGACATGGGATGGATGGGTCCACATGTTTATCCAGGCCTTGGGACCTATCCCCACCATGCGGCATTTGGATGCAGAGCTACACTAGTGCACTCGCCACTGGGATACCATGAGGGAAGATTTTTTGGGGATTTTTGGCTTGATAGGCGGGATTCAGAAATTAGACGAAGCCCTGCAAGACATGGATGCTCTAGCATTTGATGAATGGCACCCTCACATAGAACATGGGGAACCAACTTGGTATGCATAGATGCAGGATATTGGCAACTGTAAGAATCTATTGATGGAAGAGTGTGACGAGTACCCACGAAATATAACTATCCTAGAGTTTGAGGGTGAACATGCAGTTGTTGGACCCCCGTTACAAGCAGTAGATGTCACTAAGCCTCTCAAATTAAAGGAAGTTAACATGGGAACAGAAAAACAACCCGAGGTGGCTAGAATTTGGGATTACTGGGATGATGATACTATTGGAAAAAATTTCGAACTACTCAATGAATATTAGGATTTGTTTCCCACAGCTCAAAGGTATTTTTGGGGACCTGGTGTAATGTGAATCACCTTAAAACCTTATGTGTGTCCTATCAAGCAACGACCTTACCAATTGAACCCAAAATATAAGAAGAAATTTAGGGATGAGATCGATAAAATGATGGTTGTCAGCATCATCAAACTGGTAGAAAAATCTGATTGGGTAAGTGTTTGGTCAATTTAGTGTGTCCTAAATTGCTAACATAAATTATCAACCAGGGATTCATAAGCTGACGAAGTGTAGCGCACTATATGTGCAAGATAACCTATCTCTTACTTTTTGTCGTTTTTGGATTTTTATGAAATTCTAAAAGACAAGTATGGTTATGGATATTCAAGGCAATGATGTCCTTTATAATGATTTACCAACTTGAAACTGAAAAAGGAATTTGAAACATACAATGACAAAACTTGAAAGAAAATGAAAATGTGCTACTGAAATGAAAAAGGTGCTGCTAATCTAATAAATCAAAACAGTGAACTAGTGAGCATGAAACCAAACTATTCTTGCTGTTGTCTAAACACAAAAGAAACTATGCTGAAAGAAATCCAAAAGTTGCAATAAAATAAATCTAAATCAAATTACATCAACTTGTCTTCTGATCCCTCATCATTAGTCCAGCTATGATTTTCGGAAGTAACCATAAACAACTTGAGTAACTGATATCTAACTTGCAGAAAGTAAATTAATATCAAACCACACATTCATAATTCAATCCCTCACCATCAGTCCAGCTGTGGCTTTCGGAGGTAACTGAAGATGTCATGCACAATTTAATATTTCTAACTTGCAGAAAGGAAACTAATATCAAACTACACATCCATAATTCAATCCCTCACCATCAGTCCAGTTGTGGCTTTTGGAGGCAACTGAAGATGTTATGAGAAATTTAATATATCTAATTTGCAGAAAGGAAACTAATATCAAACTACACATTTCATAATACAATTCCTCACCATCAGTCCAGCTGTGGCTTTCGGAGGCAACTGAAAATGTTATGAGTAGTTTAATATATCTAAATTTGCAAAAAGGAAACTAATATCAAACTACACATTTCATAATACAATCTCTCACCATCAGTCCAGCTGTGGCTTTCGGAGGTAACTGAAAATGACATGAGCAATTTAATATATCTAAATCTAACTACTGAAGCAAATGTGCAAGACTGAAATAAACAAAGCAATACTGGAATTAAACAAAAACTAAGAAAAATAAATTAACAGCAGAACAATATTGATTCCATGTCATTAGTCAAAAGATATGCAAATGCCCGGGCTGCCATGAAAAATTATGCTAAAAGCTATGATTTCAAAAATCAATCTAAGTAAGGAAATATGACAAAACAGAATTGAAAGCAACTTATCTAGAAAACATGTAAAAACCTCCTTGGATAGCAGGGGCCCTCTGCTACCAATTTGGTGAAGTCCTTCAGCTCCTTAAAGTTGTAATCAAAACAACATCAAAGAACTGAATTTCTCTATTAAAAAGAACTCACAAATCTACATCCCATTCCATCTTGAACTTTGTTACAAAGGACTTCTCTACTACTTTTTCATTACTTCCTCATTACCTATGATAGGAGAAAGCTTCTCCTATTTATACAAAATATGAGGAGTCATCTCATTAATGGGAGTCCATGAATCTCTCCCTCCATCTCTAGATTTACAATCAAAATAGGAAATGATAAGACACATGTCTTTCTAGAGTTTCAACACAACTTGAGGAATGAGACACATATCCTCTTAGAGTTTCAATACAACAAGGAAGTAAGACACATATCCTCTTGATCCCATAATCTTCTCCAACCAAATTCGAATTTGGCCTTAGAGTGCCACATAAGGGTCTTCTAGAAGTCTCCTTTTTACCTACACATGTCACAAAACTCATAACACATATATAGATATATGAAACTATGTTAATTTTCTAGTTTCTAATCATAAATTCACTTAAAATACATAAAATAAATAACTTTGGAAACCAAGGATCCTAACCCATATATTTATGAAAATGGTTACTTGATGTAGGGTTTTAGATCAAATGGCTATGAAATAAGAGCTAAATGGTTATGACATAATGGAAATATGTATGAATATGGAGAACACTTTTGAGACTCAACATACCCCCCAACTGAAGTTGTTGCATGTCCTCATGCAACCATTGCAATGATTCATTTGTCCATGAGTTGATCTTTTATGAGTTTTGACTCATATAGATTTATTCCAAACTTTGCTTCTTGATTTTTCCTTTTTGGCAAAGTATAATACATTTGATTGCAACTTCTTTTTTTTTTTTTTTTTCAATGGTTGGTTCTTGTGTAACAACCATTTTTTTTTTTTTGAAGCATTGGTTCTTGTGTAACAATGCTTTATTTTCTTTGTTGCATCAAAGTTCATGAAAACATTTAGAATCAACTACTTTATCAATGAATTGATCATTTGCAAGGCATATAATCTTTTGAATCATGTTGCAACAATAGTTGGTTGGGAAGTATATGTGGATGGAAATGAAATGAAAATGTGTGATAGTGTATGACATGTGGATATGAAATGATGTCCCTTCCCCCCAACTAAAGATATGACAATGTAAAAAAGGGAGTGAGGAATTTTTCCAAAGTTACAATTTTAGCATTCTAATGAATTACATGACTAAAAATTAGAAAACAACATACCTTCACTTACCTTAAATGTGGATGAGTTGTGTATGTGTGGTGGCTGCAAAATTCTGATCATATTCTTCTTCAAGTGGTTGAACAAGAGGAGTCATGGATAAAGAGATGAGATGAATTTTTATTGCTCCTACTAAAACTTGCTGAATCTGCTCCAAAATGCTGAAAATAATAGTCTTCATGTCTTCAAAACTCATTGGCACAATTCCTACTATGTGAAAAGATGTTCTGATGTCGAACATAGTAGGAAATTGTTGAATTAGTGACCATTAATGGATGCCACTAGTCAACACGAGAACTCTCACCATTGATGACAATGAGAGTCAAGATGCCCAAACACATCTTGCTAGGTACAAATGATTTTGTTGATGTCGAGTCACCTAGAAGATCTGACGAACAAGAGACATTAATGTATTCCCATTGCTTGTCAGCATGAGAACTTGCCATTAAGGCATGCAAGCCTCAAGGTGTTTTTACAAAGAACTTAGACTCAAAGGACTATGGACTCAATAATTTGCATTGAAGCAGGGCTTATTTGCGGAATGAAAATGACAAGAAATGGAAAATGAAAATGGAAGATGGCAATGGAGAGTAGAAATGGAAAATGGGCAATAAGCATGTGAATGAGAAATGGCAATGAGAAATAAGCATGTGAATGAGCCTCTTGCTTTTATTTGTGGTTATGAATGGACAAAAAGAAATGGAAAGTGGATGTGAATGTAAATGGAAAATATGAAGTGAAATGAGGTGAATGGTTTATTATGAGGTGTGGATGTGATGGAGACAATGGTATCTGAAAGTTTTTCAAATGTTTGGATCTGATTTTGCATCAGCATATTTCCTCTTTGTTGCTGATCATCCTCTTATGAAACAAATTGGTCTCTTAGAGAGACACCATTCTCTTGTAGTCATTTGTCCTTCCTCTTGGAACCTGCAAAAAAAACTAATACTTCTTCTGCAATGGAATGTAAGATTATCAAAGGAGAGAGGTGATCAATCTCTCTATTTATGATATTTACACACAAAACTAAGAATTTGTATTAATGAAACAAGTTCTCAAAGGAAAAATCAAAAGAATTTATACTTGTTTTGGAATTAGTGCCTCAAGTTGAATGTAGCTTCTTTTCAGCAATTTATTTCATTATTTACCATTTCAAACTCTAATGATGGATTTCTCATTGTGTAGATCTTGTTGAGACCTTTCCAATGATACTTAAATCATCAAAATCTGATTTTGTATGAGAAAGTTAGGGTGATTTGAACAATGAGGTTTTTCAGCTGCTAAAAATATTGAATAAAAAGTTAGCCATTCATCTTTCATCATCAGTCCAAAATTAATCAATACCTTCAGAAAAGTGAGCAAATAACTTATTCATTTCATTGATTCAAATTCTTTTTTTTTTTCTTTTTTTTTTCTTTTTTTTTTAAATGAAATAAAGCATGGATGAAATAATTGTCCTTATAAATATTTTTGAAACAAAGTCATGCCAATGCCTCTTTCATGCAAAATAAAAATAAAAAGCTTGAAATTTCTAAAGTCAAATTCCTAACTATGAAGGAGATGAAGGCAGAGTCCTTTTCAATTTATACAACTTGCATTTGATGCACATGTGATAATGTGCTTGCCTCAAATGATCCATTTGTCATTCATCATGTGCCACCACACATGAATTCTACCACATTTTCTCTGAAGTAAGGAAATTAGTTCCTTGATTATTTCTCAAAACCGTGACTGTTTTCATAATAATAAAAAAATCTCTCACGCACACTACAAATTAGTGCTCCGAAGAACCCTGAATTTCTCTCAAATGGCTGCGAATTTCAGAAAGTTCTCATGAGATTACCTAATTCACCCCGTTCCTGAAAAAACCCATGTTTTATTTTTTTTCTAATTCATCCTGGTTTGCTCAGAAAATTCGTTTTAAAATCGGGTGTTTTTGACAATGACGCATTTCGTTTTCTGGCAATTACTTGTGGTTTGATTTGTTTTTATTTTGCAGGTTTTGAAGTGTAATGGCTTGTATCTCACAAAGAAGTTCAGATTGATCTTCCTCATTCCAATTACTTGCAATGGAATCTACAATCTTCTCTTCATCAACAGTCTGAAATCTTCTCTTCATCAGCAATTTCTTCATATGATACACTTCCATTGTATGTCCCTACAATTGAATTTGTAATCTTCTCTTCATTAGCAAATTGCAATCTTCTTCTCATCAAAAATTTGCAATCTTTTCCTCATCAACAGTTTCTTCATGTGATATACATTCATTGTGTGCAATTTTTTTTTAAAATGATTTCTAATAACTGTTGTTTGAGGAAAAACGAATATGAAAAAGAGAAGGTTCCTTTTTTTTTTAAATTGCAGTGCATGGGTCTTTGTGTGGATTGAAGGTCTGCATATATGCGTAAAGCCAAGCCAAAGAATGGCCTCATGCGTATGCGTGGGTCTTATTTCCATGAGATTTTTTTTTTTTTTTTTAATTGATTTGTTAATAAAATTATGTATGTTATATTTTCAAAAATTTTAAAAATACACATATATATTCATTAAACAAAACAATTTTATTGAAATCAAAGTTTTTCATGAAAGCAAATTTTTTTTTTTTAATTGTTGAATCAATTGAAATGATGAAGTTTTATTTTGTCTCCTCTTTTTTTTTCTTTTTCACATAAGAATTCTTTTTCTGATCCTCCAGATCACACAACGTGCAAGAGGAGAGCATACTCAAGAATTATTAATTTTTTTTTTTAC
The DNA here is from genome assembly GCA_034641835.2 of Pinus albicaulis. NCBI lineage: Eukaryota > Viridiplantae > Streptophyta > Pinopsida > Pinales > Pinaceae > Pinus > Pinus albicaulis. The sequence goes on from CM076582.1 coordinate 941,755,282, forward strand.
ATAACAATTCTTTTTCTGATCCTCCAGATCACACAAAGTGCAGGAGGAGAGCATACTCAAGAATTATTAATTTTTTTTTATATGTAAGAAATAAGGTTACCTAGTTACACTTCCCCGGCAACGGCGCCAAAATGTTTGGTCAATTTAGTGTGTCCTAAATTGCTAACATAAATTATCAACCAGGGATTCGTAAGCTGACGAAGTGTGGCGCACTATATGTGCAAGATAACCTATCTCTTACTTTTTGTCGTTTTTGGATTTTTATGAAATTCTAAAAGACAAGTATGGTTTATGGATATTCAAGGCAATGATGTCCTTTATAATGATTTACCAACTTGAAACTGAAAAATGAATTTGAAACATACAATGACAAAACTTGAAAGGAAATGAAAATGTGTTGCTGAAATGAAAAAGGTGTTGCTAATCTAATAAATCAAAACAGTGAACTAGTGAGCATGAAACCAAACTATTCTTGCTGCTGTCTAAACACAAAAGAAACTATGCTGAAAGAAATCCAAAAGTTGCGATAAAGTAAATCTAAATCAAATTACATCAACTTGTCTTCTGATCCCTCATCATTAGTCCAGCTATGATTTTCGGAAGTAACCATAAACAACTTGAGTAACTGATATCTAACTTGCGGAAAGTAAACTAATATCAAACCACACATTCATAATTCAATCCCTCACCATCGATCCGGTGCTTTTTTCTTTCGGGAAATGACAGAATGTTTGCACAATTTTAATGTTTCCTTGCGAGAAAGGAGGCAATATCAAAACTGCATCCCATAATTCAATCCTCACCATCGGTCCAGTTGGCTTTAGGAGGCAACGAAGATGTTATGAGCAATTTAATATATCTAATTTGCGGAAAAGGCTAATGTCCATTGCACATTTCATAATGCAATTCTTCACCATCAGTCCAGGCTGTGGCTTTGGAGGCAACTGAAAATATTGTGAGCGAGTTTAATATATGTCTAAATTTCATAAAGAAACTAATATCAAACTACATTCATAATACCAATCCCTGCCATGGGTTTAGTACAACATGGATTTAGGAGTATTTGAAAATGACATGAGCAATTTCATATATCTAAATCTAACTACTGAAACAAATGTGCAAGACTGAAATAAACAAAGCAATACCGGAATTAAACGAAAACTAAGAAAAGATAAATTAACAGCAGAACAATATTGATTCCACGTCCTTAGTCAAAAGATATGCAAATGCCCGGGCTGCCTACTGTAATCTAAAAGCTATGATTTCAGAAAGCAATCTAAGTAAGGAAATATGACAAAACAGAATTGAAAGCAACTTATCTAGAAAACATGTAAAAGCCTCCTTGGATAGTAGGGGCCTTCTGCTACCAATTTGGTGAAGTCCTTCAGCTCCTTAAAGTTGTAATCAAAACATCATCAAAGAACTGAATTTCTCTATTAAAAAGAACTCACAAATCTACATCCCATTCCATCTTGAACTTTGTTACAAAATACTTCTCTACTAATTTTTCATTACTTCCTCATTACCTATGATAGGAGAAAGCTTCTCCTATTTATACAAAATATGAGGAGTCATCTCATTAATGGGAGTCCATGAATCTCTCCCTCCATCTCTAGAGTTACAATCAAAATAAGAAATGATAAGACACATGTCTTTCTAGAGTTTCAACACAACTAAGAAATGAGACACATATCCTCTTAGAGTTTCAATACAACAAGAAAGTGAGACACATATCCTCTTGATCCCATAATCTTCTCCAACCAAATTCGAATTTGGCTTTAGAGTGCCACATAAGGGTCTTCTAGAAGTCTCCTTTTGACCTACACATGTCACAAAACTCATAACACATATGTAGATATATGAAACTATGTTAATTTTCTAGTTTCTAATCATAAATTCACTTAAAATACATAAAATAAATAACTTTGGAAAACAAGGATCCTAACCCATATATTTATGAAAATGGTTACTTGATGTAGGGTTTTAGATCAAATGGCTATGAAATAAGAGCTAAATGGTTATGACATAATGGAAATATGTATGAATATGGAGAACATTTTTTAGACTCAACAGTAAGCCCTATGGTGGTCCAAGAAAAGAAGATTAAAGGGGAAATAAGAATCTTCATAGACTTGCTCAAGTTGAACAACACCTGCGTACATGATCCATTCCCTACACCATTATCTGATGAAATTCTTGATAGTGTGGGAGGTCAGGAAGCATACTCATTCATCGAAGGGTTTTCAGGCTAAAAATAGATCATAACTACACCCAAGCATCGCAACAAAACTACTTTCACAATCGAATGGGGATATTTCCAATACACCATCATGCCTTTTGGGCTCAAGAATGCCCCTGCCATATTCTCACGTGTAGTGGTGGCAGTATTCAAAAAAATTATTCACAAGTTCCTGGAGGTATACTTTGATGATTAGACAGTTTTTGGATTGGTAAAGAAGCATGTATCAAATCTGCACATGATGTTGGATGCCTACAGAAAGCACCGAATCTCCCTAAACATTAAGAAGTGAATATTCTTTGTACCTTTTGGGATCTAGTTAGGACATGTGGTTTGTCAGAAAGGATTTATGGTTGACCCAACCAAGGTGGTAGTGATCATTAATTTATTAGTATCCACAACTGAGAAATAGTTGCACTCCTTCCTCAATCACACTGGCTACTATAGGAAATTTGTTCAAGGATACACACTGTTCATAGCACCAATGGAAAAGCTGATAAAAAAGGACGTATATTTTTTTAGGGACGAGGATTTTTAGAAGTGTTTCAAGTTGCTCAAGGAAAATATGGTCTTTGCACCTATCCTCATATTTTCTGACTAGGCGAAGCATTTTAATGTTCATGTGGATGCCTCAGGGATTGTCCTAGGCATATTTGTCACGCAGCCCAAGGAGGGGGACATTGACCACCCAGTTGCGTTAACTAGTAGGAAAATTTCTAGCTCAGAGCATAATTAATCTACTACTAAACATGAGGGACTAGCCACGGTGTATGCCCTGCAAAAATACTGGCACTATCTCTTAGGAGGGCACTTCAATATGTTCATATGTCATTTGGCTCTAAAGTACCTAGTCAATAAGCATGTGTTGGGGGGGGCAAGATTTGTTGATGGTTAATGCTATTTCAGGAGTATGATTTTGAGATAATTGTAAAGCTTAGGAAACTAAATCTTGGACTAGACCACTTGTCCCGAATTGAGAGTGGTGAAGAACCAACTAACCTAGAAGAAGACTTGACCGATATGCAGATATTTTCTATTAAGGTGGTTGACGACCACTTTGTAGATATTATTCAATTCTTAACTACGGGGAGAGTGAATATATACTGCTTAGTATAGTAGAAAAGATAATTGGTCACCCATACTACATACTTTTCCATCATTGTAGGCCAATTGTACAAGCTAGGAGTTGATGAGGTGTTGCAGAGGTACGTTCTGGAGCTTGAAAGATAGACCATCTTAGGAGAAGCCCACAGAGGAGTGGTAGAAGGTCACTATGAAGGAAAAGCAACTGCACAGAAGATACTAAGAGCTATATTGTGGTGGCCCACACTGCATAGCGTCTCCCATGCATATTGTAAGGCTTGTGACGCATGCCAATGGACATGAAAGCCTTCGCACCAGGACAAGATACCCTTGCAACCACAGATAGACCTACAAGCATTTGATAAGTATGCCATTGAATTTGTAGGCCCCATTAACCCCCTCGTAAGTAAGAAAGGTGCTCGATATATCATTACGGCCACAAATTATGTTACCAGGTCGGCCGAACTATAGTTTTTAAGGACTTCACTGCAGACATGACAACACACTTCCTTTTTCAAAATATCTTAACTAGGTTTGGGTGCCGCAGGGTCCAGATGAGCGACAGAGGTACGCATTTTATTAATGAAATAATTAAGACTATGACTGCAGAATTCTAGATCCACCATGCGAAAAGAACCCCATACCATCCACAGGAAAATGGAAACGTAGAGGCATTCAATAAAATATTGGAACAAGCGCTCACCCAGGTATGTAACGCGCAACAAAGTGATTGGGATGTGTGCATCCCATCTGTCCTCTGGGCCTGTAGAACCACATGTAAGAAGCTCACTGCAAAAACACCCTTCAGCCTAGTCTACGGAAAGGAAGTTGTTATGCCTATGAAATACATTATTCCTAGCTTGCACATCTCGGTCTTCATGGATATGGTTGATCCCGACATTATGGAGGAGCACTTGATGCAACTGATAGCACTAGAAGAAGACCAATTCATTTGAAAATTCCACTAGTAGGTTCAAAAAGCCTAGGAAAAAGCATGACACAATTTCCATACCTGACAGAAGGACCTTCTGGAAAACGCATTGGTCTTACTATATGATAGCCAATTCATGAAGCACCTTGGGAAATTCTGACAGCACTGATTACGTCCATATGTGGTCAAATAAATCACCAGTGTTGGAGCGGTCAGACTAGCTACCCTACGTGGGGAGTCCCTACCAGGATATGTTATTGGAAGTCAGTTAAAGCCCTACCAAGACTCCACAGTGTCGATCAAATGACTATATTGTTGGAGTAGTTGTACCAGGGACACTACGCAGTGAGAGGATGCGCATGAATGGCTACACAAGGATGGTGCACAGGCATGGATGCGCAAGAGTGGCAGCACAAGTGGCTATGAGATAGGTGCAGGAGCTGCGTGAAATAGAAAAAACTAGCCATTCGAATGGAGCAGTCACATGTAAAAACATGCTCTTGGTTTAATCACATAGGTAACTGGAAATTAATGAGGCTATTTACAAGGATTTGTTACATTTTTCGTAATGATGAAAGGAAATTAAGGGTCCGATGACCATTTCTCTCTCACAAACACTATAAGGCTTGGAATAATTGTGCTATGGGATTCATCTGTTGCTCATGTTTTCCACACCTTGGCCCCTCTGGTATAGCCCATTGTTTCTATCTCTCTACCAAGAACATGACTAAGAAAGCTCCATTGTCTAACAATAACAATGCTAAATTTATCTTTCAAGCAACGATGACCACGACCGACCGTAATGCACCTCTGCTTGACACAACATCTGAAGAGATAGGCTCTAATGAGATTCGAGAAGTCACCCCCGTAGTAGAAGAAATTGGCTCTACCTCAGTACCTTGGAAGGGAAATGGAAAGGCTAAATAGAACAAATGGTTTGGTGGGAAACCTCGTACTTCCCCACACATTTGGCACTCCCCCTGGAAGGTGCCTAAGAAGTGATCGCCCACCGCACCCCCAAACCCACTGGCAATCGGAGAAAAAGGCCTATGGGCGACCCCGGTGACTTAGTTAGCCCCGTATGTTTAGCCATGCAGAACAAAAGCATGTCTGCCAAATCTAGATGTCGTTTGTTCTTATCCGCAGATGCCTCTAGTCCCCAAGGAAGTGCCCCATAAGGGCGATATGTTCGAAAAAATTCCTAACATCAAGTTCGACGACCACGACCTGGGGAACTTGGACGCTATTCCTGCATTATATCCGTGCTTATACTTGGAATAGGTGATCGAAGATGGTGTGCCAAAATTTGAGCCAATGCTTTGGGTCATGAGATTAATCAAGGCAGGCATCCTAAACTTGGTGTGCATTCCCCATTTTGGACGCTATAAAATAACTAACATCATCGTTCGCCAATTGTTGGCACTTGTCTATGATGGCTGCTTATGGCTCCAAGGCCGCATATCGGTTGATGTTACCCTCATTCACCACATCACAGGCCTCCAAATCAATGGGCCCAACTGTTGGGATGGAAGAGGCAATAAATTTGAGCACCATACTGCCAACTACGCCCAGAAGAAGTACAGGGTCAAATGTAATAGGAGGGGCTTCCTGATTAACACCATCTAGGACCTAGGGACACGCATGGGAACCTTACTTCTTGCCTAAAAATTGATGCAAAAATGTCAAGCTGCAGCCATCCCTGGTCACGTAATTCAGATCATTGGCAAATGTGAAAAGGGAGTCTGCTTCAATTGGTCCTAGTACCTGGTTGAAGAATTTCTCGACAATGTGTGCGAGGCTTAAGAGAAGGGAAAAGAATTGTACTACTCCTATTTTATCCTGATAATCATCTTAATTTCCTAGGAGATCCCAAAATAAGTGGTTTTCCCCACTCTAGAGGCTGGCATATGAAAATGCATGTGGCTTGCCAATATGTGGGATTCAAAGGACCCCAAGCGGGTGGAGGAAAACAAGTTCTTTCGGATACTCTACGATGGGGCTATCTATGCGGCCATTGATTCCCAACCACAAATGTCCTCGACCATCTATGACAAGTATAAGCACATAGCAGCATTTTAGATAACCATGCACAATGTGAAAATTTAGGCTCGAAAGGCTCACAGTTGTCATGACTTTCCATACATGACTATTGAAGCTGAAATTGAATAGGTAATTTCTAGTTGGCTACCAAAGTGGAAGGTCGTAGCTCCGCCAACCACCCCTGATGCAGCAGGAACATCTGGCCCCCCCACAGTATGCAAGCCTACCGTTATGCTCGATCCAACATCAAATTCTGTGCCCTTAGTATCCACATCGGAGGTGACACCGAGGAGCACCACTGCATAGCCAAAACTAGACTCCCTGCCAAACCCCCACACCAACGATTTTGATGATGCTAGAACATCTTCCCTACACACCCTTAAGTGGCCCCGTGAATTTCCCCAAGGGCTGTTTCGGGGAAAATCACCCTAGAGGTTTGTTGGGTTTAAACCTCCACAGAGCAGGGCATGCTACTTAAGAAGGACTCACACAACCATACATGTTCATGAAAAACTAAATAGAGTAGATCGAGGAAGTTACCCGTAGGTCCTACGGTTGAAGCAGATCCTGTGGGGTCCAAACCCCCAACAACCCTTCTTCCTCCTTAACCTGAAAGACAAGAAGAAACAAGCACGAAGAACTGGTTGTACAACATATATCTACTCTAAATGTTAGTGAAATCCATATGAAACATTAGATAAACCATAACAAATGCTTAAATAACAATATTCTCATGTATACGAGCAGACACTAACACGTGTATTTCGGGAACAAGATGGTACTTCTGTATTATAAATAGCATGTACAGAAATAACGAGTGGAGAGATCACCTGAATCCTTCCACAATCTTTGAGCAGACCGTCGTCCGGATCCGTCCCACCCTTGCCTCGCTAAGATTCCTTCCAAACTGGTGCATACGAGATGACATATAAAGAGATGAGCATCTCCAGGAAACAAGGGTTTCTGTCGGGCCGGGAAGTGCAGGAGGCACGAGAATTCAGACTTGGATAGGGAATACCAACAGAGTATAATATCAATAATTTCTCTTTCTCCCTTAGGCCATGCACATGAGGGGCTTTTATACTCCCTCAAAGTAGTTTCAACAGTTGGAAACAGTTGGCCACGTGCTGGGGTGGTTGAACTACCAGAGTAACCATCAACCCAGCCCGAAAATAGGGAATTTTAATATATTTTTTAATGATTTTAATAGCATACGCGGGAAAGTACATGTGGAGTCGCGTATACACGCGGAAAATTCTGGGCATAACCGCGTATGGGGATGCTCTTTGTTTTTGGTAATTTTTTCCAAATGCTGTGGAGTGGGTGAAAGCCATAAAAGCAATCATGAATCACATGAGGGTGAAAAATGATGCTATAACAGATGCCCCCTAATATATGAGGTCAAAAGGGGTACATGATGGCCGAAATGTATTATGCACATAGAAAGAACTTCGCAAGGACAAGAGAGGACTTCACCAGATTTCAGCCTGCCAAAAACCAATGAAATAAAACAGAGAGTCAACTCATGCTGAGGCGGGCATACCCATGCTCAGTAAAAAATACATCATATAGAAAGTACTGAATAGATCCAACATATATAGAAGTATAAATGAACTGAAAGTACAGAATGAATCATCTGAGCATGGTCCAGAAATATAAGTTTGAATTAATGTCCAAGTATCACATATAAAAAGCTGATCAAAGATGCTGCAACTAGATATCTGATCAAATAAGTAACTGAATCTCCAAGTACCAAATCATAAGGGGTGGAACAAACGGTACTATCACGCAACTCGGGAGCCAACATATAGGATGATGTTGTCTTTGAGGAAATACAACAAGGTCGGAGGCGTCATCCTTTGAGCGAATGGTGTCGAAAAGTGAGCGAGAAGATAACGGTGCAACCCGAGGTCTTCACCGATCACTATGGCACAATTCTACACAGTGGGAATAAATGAGCTGAAGTCGACCATGTGAGAAATCGTTGGATTACCGGTCAATGATGTATACCGTTAACCAACGCGAGACAACCCACCAATAATGAAAATGAGCGTCAAGGTGCCCCAGTGCAATCTAACAAGTGCGAATGAATGATTTGAAGTAGAATGAATGGTTGAAGTCGAACACTTAAATCGTCTACGATCGAGCTGATGAAATCCCCGGTGTCGATAGCGAAGAGTTGCTTCGCAGTGACTACGAGCCTAAGGTACTAAAAAAAGGCTCTAACTCTAGACCTTATTCCCGAAGGGCGGAGAGTCGGAGTCGATGGGAAAAATATCACTGGAAGGAAGGAATTAAGGCATACCACATTAGTCCAGGTATTTGTAACACGAACCAAGATTTGGAAGAATCGGATGAAGTAAGTGATGGAACCAAAACAAGAAGTCTCATACGTTTACGACATGCAAAATGAAGCTAGCACGTAGAAGAAACCACTCTAAACCAACAAATAATAGCGACACGAGAGCGAGAAATCCACCGATAGGGTCAGAGCGGAAATCGAGTCACGCACGGATACGAGTGTGATAATCGCGTAACGACGTGGACACGGAAACCACTCAGTCAAAGACCCATAATGATGATCAAATGCTGAGCACAAGGTCACCTATCAATGATGGAAATAGGGCCTGGGTGTGGCTCTAGGTTTGCTCTCAGAGCAATGTGTCATAGTCGATAAGAGACAAACTTGCCAGCAAGAACTCAATGGGGATCTTCTCAAACCAGCACGAGCAGAAGACCAAAAAATCTGATGTTATAGAAACAAGATACTGACAAGACCGGGAAGGTTGAATGAATGATGAGTCAAGAGACACTGCAGAATGTCCGACTCTGGTTAGAATTCCCTTGAACAAAAACACAACTCATGATGACCATGGCAGTAAAAAGTGACACTGTATAAGTCTGTTATGCGGGAGGCAGAACAAACTCTCCATATGATTGGAAGAGATAACCAACTGGGGGAGGACTGACAAGTGAAACCAGGTAAAGGCTAATCCTAGGTCATAAACTAAAACCATCCCAAATTTAGGAAATATATTTAAGCATATGTGCTTTGTTCAAGGGTGACAAACTGACTCTGTACTGCCATCAAAACAACGAAGATACATCCCATTCCCACTCTTTTTGTTATATTTGATTTTTTTTTCTTTTTCATATAATAAGCCTAAAAAAGAATAAAAGAATGCTATGGTACAATGGATAGAACGAGTATCAAAAAATCAGATGCACTAGTTCCTGGGATTGGAACAATCCTATGCTCAATGCAAGGTGGCGGAAACTGGTAAGCGATACTCAAAGGAATATTCCATCCATGGGTAAAAGGGTGTCAAGTCGCGATAGATAAGTGCATGCAATGGTTAACTTGTACAAATAGTCAAGGTCAAAATTTGGCTTAAACACTGAGTCCAAATGAAGCCGGCTAAAGGCCAGGATAAACAAGTAGCCAATATGCAATGTAGTAATACAACTTAACGACACCAGGGAGCCTCTAGGGTAAAAGCTAGAAAAAATGATAGTGAGGAAGAAGAAGAATGAAGCTTCAACAAATAAGTCATGGTGAGACTAAAGAGGACTCCTGAGCCTACATAAAACGCAGCATGGGCAACAAGTGATAGCGACGAACTAACTAGGAAGCCCATGTAAAGGAAGGCTCTACCACCAAGTCATGATTAAATAATCGGCGAGTGAAATGGGTGTAAAAGTCATGACCTGATGGGATCGACCCTATGGAAAGTGATCAGTATGAAGGCTAGTATGCAAGATGCAACGGAAAGTGATTTCCCTAACCTATATTCCAGTGAAGATCATATACCTGCTGTGACGAGTCGGTAATCATGGATCAAAAACGGGAAAAATCTCAAATTCATCAAAATGTACCTGAAAACATACCAAATTGGGCACTTCCAAGCATCCGGGTTATGCAGCTTAAGATAGATCGAAAAAATAAGCATAACAAATTTTTGCGAAAATTTTCAACTTTTTAGGCATAAATAGACAAATTACCTCATATTTGGTTCATTATTACATTGCTGATCTGGAAAAAAGTGCTCTGGAGAACAAAAATCCTTTCGTCAAATCAGGAACAACCGACCGTCGAATCGTACCGAATTTGTCAGGTAAGCTCCTCAATCATCCTTGCAAATCATTTTGTTCATTTACAAATTAAAATTTAGTGATTTTCACCACAGAAACCCTTTCTAAAAAACACGGGTTTGTGCATACGCGGTTTGGTAACAGGAAAGTTGCATATACATGCGACTGTGCATAAAGAAAGCTGCATATGCACAGGCCCAAATGAAAAAATGCATGGCTAATGAAGGATTTGTTGAATTTTGACAGGATGACAATCTCATGGAGAGAGCATGAACACAGTGCAATTGATCAAGAGGTCATGCAAGATCGAGCATCGCAAAATATTCTTCGGAATTGCGAATTGTTCAAATTTTTCAAAATGCCAAATATGAAAAGCAATGTTCGGTTGCTAGAAATGCTCGTCAATTACTGGGAACTCGAAGAGGACTTCTTTATGAGAGATCAGAAGCCAGTACGCATTGAAGTGGAAGACATATATTTTATCACTGGACTCTCCCGAAGGGGGGAACCAGTATACTTGCACGGGAAGCCCCTGGGAGGGCTAACCGTGGAAGATTATGTCCACGTGTATTGCGTAGAGGGTTCCAAGAAAGTTGGAACTCAGATTGCAATTAAAGACTTACGGGATTTGCACATGAAAATCCTCCTTTTCACCATTGGCGGTGGCCTCCACATCGAGGTGTACGAGCGCAAATGAGCACCATGGATGAATGTGACTCATGTGTGTGATTGGTGCTGGCCTATTCTGGTGTGAAGTAACGATTGACCTCAATCCGCCATGAAAAGACCAAACACTTTGGGTACGGTACTATTTTGATGACATTCTTCTTTGAGAAGATACCAGCATTGAGACTCAGAGTTATCTCTACCATCAGCAGCCCGCGGGACCCAAGAATTGCCCGTTCGGCGGACATGATGAAGAGATTAGGGGGAAGTGAAGTTCCCCGGACCACTTGGGACGATGAGTTCTTCCTTTGTTGGGGAGAACAAATCATCGCAGTGGACGACTATCCCTATGCCGGGATGGACTTTCGTGGAGATCCAGATCTAGTTCTTCCACCAGGCATAGCATGGGGCACAGTTGGTAAGTTTGCAAATTTTTTTGACTTATATAATTTTTTTTGGATTTTTTCAAATATGTATGAAAAAATGAAAAAAAACATGTTTTTGATTGGATTCATAATGACTGACAATGTAAACATGATCATGGTACAGATATTGGACCAGTGCGACCTGAGGGTTTCGCGCTCCACAAGCGCCGCAGGGGCGAAGCAGATACGATCGGATTCGGACGAACCCTCCAAGGCACGTGAGAAGAACTGGAGGTTCGCCACTGATACCTATGGCTGCCGTGGAAGATATGCCGGAAGCCATCCAGAGACGAGTGGTAGGAGTGCCCCGAGACTGGGTACGATTATTCCGGCGAGTTTCCACCGCGGTCACGTTCTATAGGAACACGACTTCTGGGCAAGGACCTCAGGAGTAGACATATATTATGTATTAGATGATTGTATATTCTTTTTTGAGACTGAACATGATCGAGCATAAGCCCAAGTTTTGTATGACCTTATGGATCTAGATTTTTGTAAAGTTTTTGAACACTCTGATGATATATATACAATGATATTTGATGTGATGTGATAAATGTATCAAAATGTATGATGTTTTTGATGATTAAATTTTATTGTATGGAATGATTAATATGCCAATCCAATGCCTGATTAGCTAATGAGTCAGCCAACCAATTGTCAGCTCGAGGAATATGAATGAAAGTTAAAAAATGAAATGATCTTTGTAACAAACGTACCCTCAAGAACAGCAGAAAAAGGCATGGGTCACGAACTTGAAATATTGTTGTTCAAGCTATGACACCACCCGGTGAGAATTCCAGAAAACTACCAATGAATCAACACCCAAAGATATTGCCTCGAGGTAGATAAACAAAGCTGCAATTGTTCTTCTATATTATTGAAGCGGACCAATACGGACCCTCTTGGTACCTTTGGTATGCGGAAGAAGGATAATGAAGAACCCAAGCACGCAGAGGCTAAGTTGGGTGTGTATTCGCATATCGGCGAAACCAAAATGACTCATGACATCCGACACAACCTGCCAAAGAAGATCAAAAACATCACCAACTCATCAAAGATCGAAAATCAACTAGATATGTACAAAGAAAAACTACTATATACAAAATCAATACGCCATGCCGAAGCCTAGGCATAATACTTCTTCGAATAGAGCCCATTTCTAGGCTCCGGCAACTCGTTTCCTTCAAAATCAACCAAGGTGTATGCTCCTTTCTTAAGGACTTTTTTAACGATAAAGGGGCCATACCACATAGACTTAAACTTTCTTGCCCCCAGGGCATCTTTTTTGTGCCAGACTGAAACTAAGGTCTTTCGAAAAAACCACCAGGTTTGAAGCCATAGGCCCGTACTAAACTTTAACTCGGCGGTTTTATGCGCTTGTTCATCGTGGCCATCTAAGGCACTACTCATCGATATGTCCGGATGAAGACCGTTCTCCAAGACACAGTATAGGAACATTCACAGCCAACTAACAAGAAGAAGGAATCTAACGTTGACCAAAATAAGTTCACCCGTACTAGGCCGAAATGGAGTAAAGCCGATTTTTGGAGGTTTCCGCACAACGTCTTGTGTGCCCAAAAGTGCAGGATATAGCATAATATGCCAGTTGGATCTAGCTTTATCAATTGTCCTTTGAAGAATTGTCTTCAAGGATTTATTCACGGCTTCCACTTGCCCATTGGCTTGAGGATAATACGGAGACGAATGCTCCTGCCAGAAAACCAATTTGAGAGCCAACTCAACCATCATGCTATTCTGAAAATGACTACCATGATCAGTGACAATCTCTCTAGGAATACCAAAACGAGCAATAACTTGGTTGAAAAGAAAAAGAGCTGCAGTCTCACCATCATTCCCAAAAGTAGGCATAGCCTCGACCCACTTCGTAAAGTAGTCTACTGCTACAATAATTTACTTGTGACCTTTAGCCGAAGGCAGGTTATTAGTATAATCCCAAATACACTTTTTAAAAAGGGTGACGGTATTAGTGGAAAAAATGGAGGGCTGAATGAGCGCAAACACCAGTATGAACTTGACCCTGAGATGACACTTTTTGACTTGGGTCGATACAATCCTTGGTCGAGGCAAAGTACCCTGTACATAAGATTTTTTTGAGCTATAGCAAGCCTAGATAAATTACCCCCACAAAAGGCTCCACTGTGGGAATCATTCAGCACAACCTCAGCTTATTCGAGAGTTAAGCAGCATCTCAGGGTTGAATCAACCCCTCGACGGTATAAAGCATCACCAATAATTAAATAATTCTTTGCCAAGTGACGCAACTTACGACGCTCATATTTCGAAAAAGTAGAGGGAAACTTCGCGATGTGAGAATACACGATGGTATCTCCATACCGAGGATTTGATAACGTAAAGATAAGAAAAAAGCTGTTCATGCGAAGGATTCTTGTCCGCAGATCATCTCTTCCCCAAGAAGCTAGAATCAATTCCACGAGCCAATAGTTGCTGGACAAATATTGTAAACTCGAGGATAAATTCATGCTTAAAATCCTGATCCATACTCATTTTATTTGCTAATGCTACTTTACGAGACGATACGAAATGGATTATAGCGAGTGCTCCAAAAAAATAAGTTTCTGCCGAAGAATAATGTAATGCCGGAGTCGGCCGCACGACATGAGCTACGCTGGCTGCTTTCTGTCGAGTGTGCAGAGTTAGGGTCTACCAAGCCTCGGCCCAAGGTAGTAAATAACATAGTCTGCCAAGGAAACTTGTCATCATACGAACCAGAACCATACCAATAGTAGATTCTGCTGCTGCCAGATACAAAAGGAAATCCCTGCTATAATCAGGTGGACTCAATAAAGGAGTAGAGGTCAATGCTTTTTTCAAAGCATCAAATGAGCGTTGAGCGAATTCATCCCAAAGAAATGGAACTCCTTTCTTCAAAAATCTCATAAATCCCTTTGTAACTTCAACATAATTTACGATAAATCTCCGAAGAAAATTAGACTTTCCTTGTAGAATTTGAAGCTGACGGATAGAGGACGGGGGAGGCAACCGAAGTATTGCCTCAACCTTGAAGGGATCTACCCTAATCCCTTCCTTAGACACAATGAATCCCAATAACCGACCGGATGTAACCGCAAAAACGCACTTGTTCGGATTCAATCTAATCTTATAGAACCGAAATCGTTCAAATATTTGCCGGAGGTGAGCAGGATGATCCATCCTCTTTCGAGAATGAGTAGCTAAATCATCCAAGTACGCCTCAATAATCTTTTTGATGTCGTGGAAGGCATATGACATGGCCCGCTGAAAGGTAGCCCCAGCATTTTTAAGACCAAAAGGCATCTTCTTGTATGCAAATGTACCCCAGGGACAAATAAAGGTAGTCTTATGCTGATCTTAAGGACAGACAGTAATCTGATTATATCCAGAGAAACTGTCCATGAAGGAGAAAATCTCATTACCGGCACACTCGTCAATGATCTGATCGATAAATGGTGTGGGGTAATTATCTTTAGGACATGCTTTATTTAGGTCTCTGAAATCGATGCAAACTCGAATCGTTCCTTGCTTTTTATCTACGGGAACAGGATTTGAAACCCATTCAGTCAAAGGAATAGGGAAAATGAATCCCGCCTTAAGCAACTTCTCAACCTCAGCTTTGATAGCTGCTGCCTTCCTAGGATTGACCGAACGAATTTTTTGCCTCACCGGCTTAGCGTTTTCGTAAGTCTTGATCTCATGTTGGACAATAGATGGATCTATACCAGGCATTTCCTCATAAGACCAAGTGAATACATCCCTATACTCTTTAAAGAGTTCGGTATAAATCTGAATCTCTTCACGGGAACATTCAGCTCCGATGAAGACATTCTCAATAATATTGGGATCCCTGGAAATGTTCACCGGGATAGTAGGAGAAATCACAGCCATGTTCCCTTCAGCATAAACCTGTGTTGGTGCTAAAGGATTCAGGACTAGGTGAACAGGACCAGGAGACTCTGGACTTGGAAAACTTGTCTCAACTTCGTTTAAATCAGGTAAAAAGTAAGACCGATGATGCAAGTCATCCCATGGTCTATCTATACCAGCCATAGCTTCCAAGATGGCCTCTTCGGATGGAAGAGTGGTATCAAGGCAATCCCGGGCAGAAGAAGAACTAAGTGCCCAAGTCGGAGCCACATCTCCATCCAAATCTTCTGGTGAGAGAGGAGCTGGGATGGATTCTGCAGAGTCAACAATAGACTGATAAGAAATCTCAGCTTCAGACATAGGAAATGACATTCCACCCACTTGACCTTCCGCTAATGTGGCGGTAGGGGAAGGTAAGGTCCAAGGGTCCGAAAAATAATGAGTTCTGAAGAACTCTCTTCGAAGAGGAGCCTTGGAGGATGAAATTGCATTAATATGAACCGTAGGAGGAGGAATATCGAAAGTACCCATCAAGGAAGAATACATTCCAACTCCTAAATTCTCAACAGGTGCCTTAGAATTATCCAACTTGGGAACATATGAGTCAGTAGACGCATTCAGGTCTACAGGAGGACAGTCCAGTTCATCCACTGTAACGATCCTCCCTTCGTGAGGGAAACATATAATGCGAAATAATGAGGATGCAATGGCATCCATCTCATAAATCCAGTTTCTTCCTAACAGAAGGTTGTAGTCCAAGTTTGCATCCACTACCTCAACCTCTATATTTACAGTTTTGCCCCCAACACAGATGGGCAAAGCTGGGACAATACCATGGCGCCTGTCAGAATCTCCGTCCAACGCAGTCATAAGAGTGGTAGATGGAACATATTTGGGAGATCCAAGTGTCTTCCAGCATGTGAGAGACATCACGCATGTGGAAGAACCCTCATCAACAACCGTCCGAAAGATGTTACACTTCTGGTACGATGATTTAATATGAAAATCCATGTGATGAGGAAGTCTCTTCTTAAAATTAGACATATCAAAAGTAATAAGAAGAGAATTTTTTGGATCAATGGCCCTAATGGCAGTGAGAAAAGCACTGCGCTGAGCCGGACAAGACTGGAGTACCTCTAAAGCTGACATAGCACAAGGACTCTGCGCCAGATCTTCCACAATCGAGTAGTTCTAGGCAGCCCTAGCATTTGGATTAATTTTTGATCGCTTAGAAGATGCTTTGGGCATCCGAGGCATAGACTCAATAGTACGCTTCGTAATGTGAAGTGGCTCAGTAGCATCAGGGACTTCCTTAGCTTTCGAAGACTCTTCTCCACCATAATCACGGGATCTCGTAGCGATATCCGCGTGAGCACTCATCATGAAAATGTTCGATGGAATTTCCCCTTCCTGGGTGCCCCGAGAGGAAGCCCCAGGATTTTGGTTCACGGCAACAACTAATTGTTTCCCTTGGGGAAAATGGTTTGTTAACATAGCCTGGGAACTAGAAGAACCCTGCTGGGCTAACAAGCACTGCGCATCCTGAATTTTAGGGCAAAGGTGCGTAAGATGGTCTCCAGCACATAGCTTGCATGGAAACTTCACTTTCCTTTTCTCCTTTGGACCCTCACCAACATGCTCGTTTTTTCTTATTATTTTGTCCCCTCTTCTTCCCTTCGGATTGTTGATTTCCTTTGGGATCAGAAGCTTGGACAACATTTATGGACAAAGACTGGGAAGGTGATGACTCAGCAGGCATAGACTGACTAGAAGGAGCAGATTGCAAAGACAACTGCTGCAGTTGAGTAAGCAGGTTGGCTGCACCACTATTGATCGATCCAATCAGTCCATCGCCATGAGGACTGGGCTTAGTTTTAGATAAATCTAACTTGGAGCGAGGAGCATTGGGCAAATACTTATGGAGGACCCCAGACTGAGAATAGATCAACTCAAGCTGCTGGGCACTAAAAATCGCTTGCTCCTCGGAAAATACCCCAGAGAGGGATACATCTTTCAAAATATCTGACTGCAAGGATTTGGGAAACCATTCCAAAAGGAATTCACCTGGAATATGAGCTTTAATCAACCTCTTCCTTCTCCTCCATTCCTGAATGTGATCAAAGATGTGGGTTGCGTCGTCCTGCTTAAAATTAGCTAGGAGTTCAGTCCCAGTCTCATATCGGATAGGCAACTGAATATGGTTTAGAAATGTAACACCCAGTTCTCCAAATGTAGCAAAACTGCCCCCAGTTAGCTCAATATACCATTTGGCAGCATTTCCAGTTAGGGTGCGTTGAAATAATCTCAACCTAATCAAATCATCGATCAGGGAGTTCGAAGAACACCATAAATGGGAAGTGGTAATGTGGTCAGCCGGATCTTCTCCATTCTTACCTTCAAACTTTGGAATATCTGAAGGAAGTTTGGTGGGTACCGGAGGCCACCCCGGACTATAACAATTTGGATCATTAGTCAACTTCGACAGATCTGGCAAGCTTAACATTGCCAGAAAAGGTAAGCAAGGTGGAGCTTGAGGATTCCATCCTTGATGGGATGGATTCCCAACATTCTCAAAAGAATACCCTGGATTTTATGAGGCACCAGGTTACCAAAAAGGACTCGTAGAAAAAGGAGAAGAACCTCCTCCCAACGCAGAGTTACCAAATCCCAGACCAGTTCCCCCCGCTGAAGTATGAAATGAAGAGGAAAGCCCCTGATAGGGGTTCCAGGCATTAGAAAGAGGAGAAAAGGTCTGATAAGAACTCGACGAAGGGAAAGAATTATTCCCTTGGTGACCAGTGTAAAACTGATTCCCTGCCCCCATTGTAGTGAATACAGGGTTCCACCATGTAAAAGTAGTCGAACTTTGCCCCCCAAACCAAGGGTTGAAACTCTGGGTCTGAGAAGTAAACGGAAAGGACCCTAAAGAAGGATTTGAACTAGGAATGTGTCCATTTCCGAAGGGGAACCCCTGAAAAGAAGTTGATCCACTAGCCATGGAAGACATGGGTGTAGATCCAGCTGCAACAGCGAAAAAGGAAAAAGAAGGAATCCCACTAGTGGGCATTCTGAAATAGAAGGGACCAGAATGAGAAGCGTGTGCTTGCGTGAAACCAGAGCCAAACACAACAGCACTATAAGCAATCGAAGATAAAGCAATAGTGCCCCCTCCTTCAACAGAAGCAGGAGTCTAAATGCCTGCAGCACTGACAACAGAAGCCGCGTTCCCAGTCGTGGCCATCAAAAGGTATGAATAATACAGAGGATCTTCTGGTCTCTCTGACTCAGGTCCGATGTACTGAACAATGAACGGATAATCAGGAGGAAGAGGAGATGGACCTGACCCAGGAGGTTCAGGTAATTCCTTGATTTGAAAATCTTCTTCCTGAGGAAATAAAACTCGCGAGGTGAGTGGAACGCTCCTCTCGGAAACGACACCAGAATCAGCTATGAAACCTTCAGACCCTTGTGGAGGATATCTCTCCACTACGTCAGACGTCACAGGGTGGTAACCACCTACTAAATCACTCCTACGCCTTCTCGAAGAAGGCTCTGGACTATCGGGAGGTAACCCCCGGATTCTCCTCAATCGACGAGGCGCTTGGTCAGCCACTTTTATAGATTTTAAATTAGACTCAAAAAAGTGAAAATCTAGGCAAGCTAGGAGCAAAAAGCATTCAATATAAGAAAAATCCATGAGATACAATCAAGCAAACAGCCTCCAAGTATTTCCACTCCGGGTGATGAGGACCGGACACCAAAATACAGGAAAGCGAAATATAGGACCTCTCGAAAGAAGTCTGGGATAATTATGGCCTAGGCCTACTAGCGAAGGTATCAGAAACAGTTACGCCAATCTCCTAGCAACAGCCTTTGCCGGTTCAAGCACCCAAGCTTTGCAAGGGCACCCCCCAGAAGTACTGCTGAAAGTGATGCGACGTCTGCCTCAGGTACCACAGGTATTCCCCCCCACAGTCACCTGTGTGGAACCTAGGAGTGGCAACTATGGGCGCCAATCCGTATCAGAAGCCAGGTGGAATGGTCTTGATGTTAGATTTAGCTAATCAGAGAGGGGGTATCCCTCTTCTCAGCCTTCACTTCCCCTTGCGCTTGAATCTCTGGAGGAGAGCTTTCTCGGTCCACCTAACGGAGTTGGATTTCACTCAATCAATCAACTTCTATGTTTTGTTTGAGCGGCCTTGGAGATTTAACTCTCCACTGACCTAATCGAAGGCCCTACAACCTAGGTAGTTGGTGTATGACACTTAGAAAACTTGCTAGTTGATTTTAAATTATATCGCTTATTTTAATGGGCTGTTATGTTAAGTCACAGGGATGCAGAAATGAAACTTATGATGTTTTGATGCAGAAAGAAATTAATAAAAACCAAACTACATGCAAATTCATTTCTTGTCTTTCGATGAAAAACAACTTCTACAGGGGTTCTACGAGATTAAAAATTGTATTTTTTCTTTTCAGATAGCAAACTCACACTCACAAAAACTACGAAAATGACTAAATGCTTAAGTGCACCTGATGAAAATCACTACAAGCATGCAAATCCTAAGATGCAAAATCTCCTAAAGCAGAGTGAAATTTCCCAAAAGTCCTTCAGTTTTATCTCTTTTTTGGTTGTCCAGAAAGCTGGTTCCCAAAATCAAGAACTCTTAATATGAAGACACCAAAAACGCTTAACAACAAGAGGAAGAAATCAATGACAACTCCTTTCCAAAATCAAGCCAAAATCTAAAGGCAAGAAACCTCAACAAAGCTTCAAAATACACAAAGAAACGAAAAAAAAAATGCAAAAACAAAAGCAAACAACAAAGCAAAATTTTTTTTGAGCTTTTGAGTTTTATAAAATAGTTCGAAAAGACCAAGTGAAACTATAAAATCCCAAGCCAATCAAGACTGAATTTCAAGCAAAAAACTTCCAAAATGCTCCAAATATTATAAGGCTAATTAGTAGCAAGATCAATATGAGCAAAAGAAGACAAGACAACCCAGCCACTTAGCCTAGAAGAATAGTGAAACCTTGCCGCAAACAAAAACTTCAAAGAACCAAGAAAGAGTCTTCAAAATTTGCAACAAGACCTAGCCAACTGAACTCAAGAAAACCAACCAAGAAATAGGCAAAAATCGTAGTGCAAAGCAAAACACAAAGATAGGAAAGAGTAAATGAGCAGGAGCTCTTTGTTCTGATGAAGAAGAACAGCCAAGAATCCCCAGAAAGAGATCTTGGTACTCAAACCAGAAATGCCAGCACAAGAAACAACACTTTGCCAAAAAGACTAGTTTTCAATCAAATGAAAGAGAGAAAAGACCAAAGACCACTTTCTTCACAATCCAGAGGGTACAAAGACACTGCAGGAATAGGTCTCCACAGACAGAAAGGAATAAAAGGCCAAGGAATCCAAAATTTCAAAATCTGCCTAGGTATACGCTACTTCATAGTTTAGCAACAAGCATGCATACGTGACTGTGCTAAAGGAAACATGCATATACGCGACTCCCTTTAGACAAAATTGCGTGTATACGCGACTGTGTGCAGATAAAAGCGCGTATATAAAGGTAAATAATGAAAAACAAGAAGGATCAAGCCTGGATAAGAAACCAGGACTTCAGTCTGACTGAGAAAAAATAAACTGGATTGGAAATAAAAGTTAAAACTGTTGGAAACCTATCAAACAGCTGAAACCACCCAACAGGGGAATCACAAGAATGTGATCCCCAGTGGAGTCGCCAGTTCTGTTTCGGGGAAAATCACCCTAGAGGTTTGTTGGGTTTAAACCTCCACAGAGCAGGGGCATGCTACTTAAGAAGGACTCACACAACCATACATGTTCATGAAAAACTAAATAGATTAGATCGAGGAAGTTACCCGTAGGTCCTACGGTTGAAGCATATCCCGCGGGGTCCAAACCCCCAGCAACCCTTCTTCCTTCTTAACCTGAAAGACAAGAAGAAACAAGCACGAAGAACTGGTTGTATAGCATATATCTACTCTAAATGTTAGTGAAATCCATATGAAACATTAGATAAACCATAACAAATGCTTAAATAACAATATTCTCATGTATGCAAGAAGACACTAACACGTATATTTCGGGAACAATATGGTTCTTCTGTATTATAAATAGCATGTACAGAAATAACAAGTGGAGAGATCACCTGAATCCTTCCACGATCTTCGAGGAGACCGTCGTTCGGATCTGTCCCACCCTTGCCTCGCTATGATTCCTTCCGAACTGGTGCATACGAGATGACATATAAAGAGATGAGCATCTCCAGGAAACAAGGGTTTCCTGTAATGAACTGGGAAGTGCAAGAGGCACGGGAATTCAGACTTGGATAGGGAATACCAACATAGTATAATATCAATAATTTCTCTCTCTCCCTTAGGCCATGCACATGAGGGGCTTTTATACTCCCTCAAAGTAGTTTCAACAGTTGGAAACAGTTGGCCACGTGCTGGGGTGGTTGAACTACCAGAGTAACCATCAACCCAGTCCGAAAATAGGGATTTTTTATATATTTTTTAATGATTTTAATGGCATACGCGGGAAAGTACATGTGGACTTGCTTATACATGCAGAAAAGTCTAGGCATAACCACGTATGGGGAATTTAACACTGTTTTTTAGTGAATTTTGTCCAAGTCTGTAGGAATGGGTGCCCAAAGCCATAAAAGCAATCATGAATCATATGAAGGTGAGAAATGATGCCATAACATGGGCCTCAGAAGAAATGTAAGTCCACTAAGATCTGCACCACCGCAGAAGTTACCCTCACGGAGGATGACATTGATCAGATTGTCGATATTGTTACTATTGTGTCTGTTGATCGACGAAACATTTGGTAGGAACAACACAAGGTTGTTGTAGAAGTTTTACAAGCTGAGTTGTGGGCCCTCCAACTCAAATCAAACACACTTCAAGCGAGCGTGGATCAAGCGAGGTAGAATTAGGCAAGCATAGATCAAGCAAGGCAGACTCCTATGGCCTCATTGGCCCCCGTTACAGCCTTGGCGACCATTGCAGATAGCCAGAAATTCCCCCTCGCTGGTGCAATCCTTGCCGTGGACCCCACTGAATTGTGTGCCCAAGTCCAAATATGCTCCTCCATCGGCCTTGAGGTTGGTCGATTAGCTGGGGTGAAGCTGCAAGAATTGTTGACCATTGTAACCAACAAAATCCAGAAACGTGAACTCTAGAGGAAGGAAAAGGCTTGATTGATGCTAGTGGTGAACTGTTGAGATATTTTTTGGGGTGTAATTTGGTAACGACCCCTGTTGGCTGCGTGTGCGGAGATCCTCAGTCCTGCTGTGTGCAGACCCTACTGACTGTGTGTGCGGGTTGGGAATCGGGTCTGTAAGTGGATTTTGGAGCTAATGAATGATAAATCTATTTGATCACATCTCTGTGTTATAGACTAGTTGTGTTCCTGATTACAGTGATTTATTTTGTTAATCTATATTGATGCACCCATGGAAGCGAATATATGATTAAGATATGAGTAGTAATAATTTCTTATTTATGGTATCTATGGGGTTATGAAATTCTCATTTTGCACGTATACTGTGAATGGTTTTGTGATAATATTCCCTCTGTCCAAGTCTGATAGATCTTAAACAAGGTCACCTCTATTAAAATCACCTTTCTCTTAGGGTGCAGAAACCTGGTTCCAGCACCCTCCCATACTACTTCGGGTGAGACCTTGGCTTGCGCAAGCGGGTCATTGCTTAAAGGGCCAATAGTATAGGGGTTTTGTTGGAAAACCTTAAATCTAAACCTGGGTCAAGACCTTCAAGCTAACAAATGTAAATTTATTTATTTTTGAATATATGTAGGAATTCTTTGACCTAGTATGTTGAGAACTATAATTGTATGCGAAACATTCATTATATGGAGAAATATTTTACTTTTTTCAAGTTTGTGCCTAAATTTTTATTGCTATTGAACCGATACCAATGCAATTCCATAATTCTAATCAATGTATTAGGGGCACACTGCAAATGGAAAAGGCATGAAATCACAAATTAGTGTTATGAACAATTGGAAGAAAGAAGAAAAAAGTAACTTTCATTTCGTAGAGTGTGGTTTCCTAACTTTCATATACGAAATAAATAAATTCACAATTCAATATCGTTTTGGTGAATGCATGAATTGACACGTATTGGGAATTTAGATGCTATTATCTACAAAATAACATCGATATAATAGTGGATGTGATTATTGACAATCTACAAGCTATTTGACAGTATAAGAAAATATTCACATTTAATTTGTTTTGTACATGGAGCAAATGGTTTCATAATTTTGATATTTTTTAAAAATTATTTCCACTATTTATTGGAAACATCATCTTTGTTGTTTTTTAATTTCTCTTTATTCCAAACTTTCCATTGAAAAAAATTCACACGCAGAATAGTAACATATAACAGAATTGGAAAAAGCAGAAAAATTTAAAACTATAAATAATTACTTTGATACCAAAAAACTTGAAGCTTTTGAATTGTAATCCGATTTTCCAAAAAAATTGTGTCAGGTTTCCTAAATTCATGAGGGAATTTCAATTATTTTCTACAAGGAATTGCATCCCATTTAAACTATGCAAATTATTTCCATTGTTTCTCATAAATGCATAATTTTCTATTTTGAATTGCTATTTATTGAGAATGTTCTATAATATATATTTCACATGTGTAATATTAAAAATTGGTGTTTTTCTATCATATTGATAAATGTATACCTAAATCATAGTGAAAATGTTACTAATTGACAAAATATTTTAAAAGGATAGAGAAAAAATGGCAAACAGGGGAAGGAAACATGGTATTTTCATTGATATGATTAACACAATTGCGCTTATTGATTAGAACTTTTATTGTTCTACTGCATATTAGTGATATGTGAATCTGGTCAGACAATAGAAGAATAGTGACGTGATTTGGCCTAGATGATTAGAAATTTTTGCATGCATTCTAGAAGTATTTCATTCTAGAGAAACCATATTTTTTTTCATGAAGGAATTTGATTTAAATATGAGAAAAATTATGCTAACAACCAAAAATATTCCTATTTCTTTGACTTCGTTAGAACTTAGGTGCATATTTAAGCTACCAATACTGGATATTGCTTGATTCGTTAGAAGAAAATAGTTTTTTCGAGTCACGGGAAGGTGGCTCGAACATCATACAAGATTTCATTTTGCTAGATTTTGAATTTCCTTATAGTATTTCCTCTCTAGATATTATTTTATTTCGATAACCTTTTAGAGAGGTTTTTTAGTTGTGTGTCTATTTAATGGACCAAGAAACTATGGCGAATGTCCCAAGATTCATTCTCTATGCACTCCATAATTTATATATAAAATTTTTGTATTGGAATAGGCTAATATTATTTCACATGAATTGGCTTTTTAATTAGTGAATTTATTCAAAAATGGTAGATTATTCATGATGGCATATCTAATAACAACTCTCATCTCAAGTCATGTGTTTGATGAATTTCCGTATAACCCTAACTTTAGTTTTGACAAAGAATCAACAATTTTGATATGCTATCTCATATCGTGGAGGTAGAAAGATACTTGAAATTTTTCCTAATTCAATAATTTTTTGTTAAGATATTTATTTGTATGATAACTAGATAGGAGTCCCATCGAATACATATAGAAGTGAAAATTTTCCTTTAGCGAAAATGGATACATAAATAAATATAATTGTTTGAGTTTATGGGTTTTGAGGTAACCACTATTTATTTTGAGAATTGTTGTAGACTGTTATTTTTTTTTCAAAGTCTGTAGGAAATACCATGATTGACAAGTTAAATTTGAACAGGAGAAGAAAAACAAATAGTTTACTTCTTTTCCATTTACAGTAGGATGAGTAATCGTGAAGGATGGAATCCACCTTGCAGAGCTTGCAAAGTATTTACATTTTTTTAATTTTGAAATAAGTTGAAGCTTGGAGAGATTTTTATCCAAAAGGCTTATTTTTTGCACATCTAGGTGATATAAAATGTGAAAGGTTGTTTATAAGACTTGGAAATGAAAGTGAAAAGAATCATAGTGCTTCGAGAAATAATCAGGAACCCAAAAGAAACTATTGAATAAGTGAGCATCAACATTGAAACAAAGTGCAAAAAAAATGGCAAAAATCCTACACAAACTTCAGTTTTCACATCCAAAAATACTCCATCTTCATCTTCAAGTGAAATAAAATGAAAATATATTTAAGATGAAAACATAATTTACAGTCAAATATCAATTGGTGTGGGTGAAAAGGATCCTCCTTAGACAATTATTCTAGAGAAAATTCACATGACTGAACTGGGAAAATCCAAAAGTCCCTTAGAAACAAGTAGTGAGGAAACTATCAACGTGGATATTGAAAGCAGTCTACTACCTATTTGGGTTAGTACTTCCTTGAGTGAAAATAATAAAATAATGGAGCAAGTTTCCAAGAATTTTATATTTTCGATGAACACAATGTCACTTTTCAAGATTCAAACTATAACAGGGGCAATAAAACATTTTAAATTGAAGAAGTAAGGATGCATAGTAAAAAAATTATTGATAAAGTAGAAATGAATGTTCATATATTTGGAAGTGTAGCCATGGGTATTCTGCAATTCCATGGAGATATCGACGATGCACTTGCAGTGTCTATTCTACAACAGGAAGTGCAGAACCTGACACTGAAAGAAAGGATAGAAGAGATAGAAAATTCTTTAAATATAGGTCCTTTGTTGGTGACTCAAGTTGCAAAATAGACATTGCAATCTTGAACTTCCACTAATAGAACACCACATGGACTATTAAGGCTCTTAAAATTGTTAATGAAGTCAAATGGAATATTGTCAACAATATATTTTAGAGTGTAATGTTCCGAAATGGAAATCAACAACTTTTTCACTGCTAAAATGTTCCTTTGTTGGAAATATGAACAAGGTTATGTCAGAGATTGACTGAGAGAGCTTTTACCAGTTATTTCACCTCTAAAGAGAGGATGAGAACTGGAGGCTCTCTGGCCCTTCCTCAAATTTTGCCTATTGCTATGCAAATATTTCTTCCTCATGAAGATATGGCTCAAGGGAATGAGCTACAACAATATGGAAACATAAGCATGAGGAGAACTTACTCAAACTTTTGAAAATGCCGAAGAACTCATAGCCATCTTATTAAAATAATATTAGCTGAAAATGTATACAAAATCTTAAGGGAAATGATGCTCAAGATGAACAATAGAAATCCTCAAGGCAGAGGTATAATAACCATGAGATAAACACAACTACATAAGTGAACCCCAGCTATGAATACGCAGTAACATGGAGACACTGCAACATGTAAAATGGTAATAAAATGATATTACAATAACAGCTCAAGAAATGAGGGGAGGCATGCTCTCAACCCCTGAAAACACTACTATAACACTAATACACAATCCTTAGAAGGATTGGCTGCAATACATGTATAAAATATGAAAATAAAATAATGCCAGAGTTGGTGGGTAGCTGCAGAAACTCAAAATATACAATAGTAGGAGGAGAATGAATATGGCCTGCAAACTAAAACAACCTTGTCCAATGGATTCCTTAACTGCAAAGCTGATCCTGGCACAAGAAATCTCTTCCTCCAAAATGGTGGAGCAAACCCCCACTGTAGACAAACTCTGAGATAACACAGTCTATGGAAGGGACTACGCTGATGAAGGTAGGAGAAGCTTGGCCTTGTGCCAAAATATGCAAATCAGCTCTAGAAACCCTCCTTGCTGATCCTCCCAAAGAATAGGAAGTCCTTCCTATGAGAAATGATCAAAGGAATGGTGTTCTGGAATCTCCTCCATAGCAACACCTGCAACACAACCCAATGACTACGTTGTAGATGAAGAAGTGGCTATGGCCAAATGCCTGAATATGGATAAATGAAGATTGGTCCTTCTTGAGCTACTCAAGAGAGGAGAGGAACTTCTAAACAGGGAGCCCTTGTGCCAAAGGCACTGCAATTCAGCTGAACAGCTGGAGATTGCAAATAGACTCGAAGTCCAAATCTTCAAATGATAATCTCTATGGCTACATCATCCTCCTTATATGCAAAATGATGTCTCTATGCTATTGAACCCACCCAATTAGGGTTTCCTTCCTCTAGAAGTTTCCTCCCTTTCTAACTGTGTTGACTTCCCAAGCAAGCTACACCCTCTCAAGCTACGATGTTGACTTGGTCAACATGGCCTCATCCTCATGTGTTTTCCCCCTCTTCATACTAGGAGGAGCAAAAATGGCTACTCCATCGATCCATTCCCACTTCATGTGGAATTTATTTATGCGAATGAATCTCCTCACCCATTTTATTTATCTCCTAGATAATATGAGAAAAAATTAATGTTCCGATTTATTTGGAAAAATTTGGAACATTACAGTCCTTCCCTCCCAAAGATTGCTTGCCCTCAAGCAAGTGAAGACTGTGTCTTCTTCTCCTCTTCCTATAGCAGACCTGTATGATGATCTCCTCCAAGTGCAGTGATTTTATCTCATCAATCCAATCCTCCACAATGCTCCTCCTTAGAATGCAAGTAGCTGTCAAGCCCTCATCATGTAAGATATAATGCTCAAGAGGATAGCAAGTGGTGTCTAGAGGTCCCTCCTTGAGGAATGGATTCATAAATCTAATGGGAATTATCTCCCCCATATGGTCCATCCATCCCCAAGATATGTGCCATGCAAATTGAGTCACCTCCCAACTAGGCAACTTAGGAAAACTGTCATCCACCTTTGGCTCTAGCAAAGAAGGTGGGCTGAAAATATACACATGGTAGACCATATAGTATACCCCACGCTGTCCATCTCTCCACTTAAGATACGTGTAGAGTGTCTATTGATCCTGGGCTGCAATAATGTTTTCATCAAATGGGAAGAAGAAGGCTGGACTTGCCAAGGTCTCTCCCCCAACGCTGAAAGATATGCTAGCCCAAAAATCCCGATATGTGATGAGTCAAGAATCATCCTCATATGGTCTCATACCCCTCATATGGCCCACCTCATAATAAAACATTTTTTCTACTGTAGTGGCCATATCATTTCTCATGCTCCCATTAGAACATGCAATGAAAAATATGTGAGGGACTCCTCCCTCAATGGACACATCCATCCTATGTGTCTCCTCCTCAATCCTGCTCCTCATAAAGGCATGAACAATAAAATCATAGGGAGGAAATAGGAGCATCATGCTTGCTTCCATGTGTAAAAAATGAGAAGGACAATGGTCCCTCAAGTGTAACTAGCGCAGCTTAGTGCTCCACTTCCATAGAGACTAATATAAATTGTGGCTACACAACCACTGGTGTGTTGCATCAATCTCCTCACAAGCTTGGGGAAAGTAAATGATACTTTCTGAAAATTGAGCATGTCCTCCACGGCCTCTATCCTCCCCAAGTCTTCCAAGATAATGGCCATTAGCCATGCTTATGGACCCAACTAAACCATGAGGTCTAGCAAAATGTATGCTCCTCCTTGGAGCATTCTCCTGCATGTGTATGGTTAAGGGAAACATACACATATCACATAGATGTGCATGTGAAAAAAAATGTACACCCTTACCGTGTTCTCTGCTCACATCAATTGAGCGACTCATAGATGAATCTCCTCTCATCCATAAAGGAAAAAGGGGTGGCTTTGTTGATTCCGCCTTCTCCATATGGTTGGTGCATCTCCTCCTACATTGATCATCGGATGTCCTGTAGGTGAAAGAATCATTGGAATATCCCACCAATAGCCGGGAGTTCCAATGCATATCCATCCTCCATAATGATAGCATTGGTAGTTCCTCATGAAGAAAATCTGTCATATGGATGTCCTCCTCCTTGATATCTCCTATGCCCAAATCAAAAATTGGAAGCTTGCTATCCTTCCTAGGCTGCTTTTGCCATAGCGCAGAATTTGCAATGAGAGTAGGTGTAGATGAGGTTGAGGAGATGTCTCCCTCCATCATGAATCCATCCAAAACTCCCACTACTATCTCAAGCTCTCCCAACGTCTCCTCCTTTATAGAATCAATGAGTGGTGCCTCCAAGTGTGAAGCAACCATCGCCCTTTGCTGAGCTAGTGGCCCCCTGGGTGAAATGCCTCCATGTGGTGAGACATCTCTATCAAGAGAAGACTGAAAATATTGATGAACACTTACGTCCATGCCCTAACTGCGCAATCTAGCCTCCCTGCTTGGTGCAATAGCCTCCAAAAGTGGATATGGGTGAGTACTCCTCAACTCATGCTGTTGGTTCTTATCTCCATCTCCTCCTTGTGACTCCATGCCTTCACATCTCTCCAATAATGGCACATGAATTATGCCTTGATCTCCACACATGAGATCTTGGGAATCTTCCTGCAAAATGTCTCCATGCAATGAGACATCATTATCATGAGATGACTGAATAGATGAATGGAGATAACCCTCCATGCTTCCACTGCTCAATCCAATAACCTCCTAAGGTTCATCAACCTTCATAGATGAATATGGATTTGTACTCCTCATCTCATGATGTTGGGCCTTCTCCCTACTTCCTCCTTGTGTCTCCAAGGTCCCACACCTCCTCAACAATGGCACAGGTAAAACATGAGATGTACCTTGATCTCCATGCATGAGATCCTGGGGACTTCCTTGCAAAGATGCAAGCATCCCTCTATGTGGAGCAAGAGCTCATCTTCCCTCTACATGAGGTGCTAGATAAACTCCAGATTTAACAGAGTTGTTTCCCTCAATATCTGCAACATGAATGTGAAACCTCTCAGTCATTGGATCCTCATTTGGAAAAGAGATCCCCATGCTCCCTTGCTCCCGGATGTTAGATGAAATTTCCTTATCCAACAAGTTTTGGTTCAGATTTTTGGCCTCATCCATTTTTCTCTGAAGAGGCATTGCATTTTCATGCAAGGGTTTTGTTTGGTCTTCTTTGTGCAAACCCATCATGTGTGTCTCAAGAATCCTCCCATCAAATATCCTCACTAATGCCTTAGTGAAATTTACATAAGATGTAATGCCATTATTCTTCAATGGAAAGGATTAAAAGATCCACCAATCATAGGCCTTACCTCTCATATGCGTCACTGCAACTCTGGTAGCTTGAATTTCCAGGATTTGGTGCTGCTACAAAAAGGTGTCTAATTCCTCCACCCAAGCTTTGGTTGAACCGGAAAGTGAACCGTCAAAATGTGATAGATAGGATATACCATGCTGCCTTTCGTCCTTGGTCACTCCTTCTTCTTCTTCCACCTCCCTTATGGAACTGTTGGGACTATGACTGTGCTGACCCTCATACTCACTATGTACAAATCTAGAGTCTGCTTTAGGATCAAATCCTCTCAGGGATTCTTTATCTGTTTCCCTCCTAATCTCCTTGAGATCTCCATGAATGATCTATGCAGATTTAGGAAGAAGCATTATAATCTTATCACCTTTTCCTCCATCAGAAAATGGAGTCTTCTTCCTGCTCAAAATTTTGTCTCCTTCTTGATGAGAATATGAATTGTAGGGTCCTCACTTCTCTCTTTCTTCTTTCTCCTCAAACTCCTTGGAGAGATTCTTTCCGGATCTAAAAACTGATGAGAACAAGCTCATTCTCTTCATCATCTTGATTTATTCTTTCTTGGACTTGAAGGCCACATGCTGAGCCAAGAAGGATGCTATGATACCACTGTAATGTTCTGAAATGGAAATCAACAGCTTTTTCACCATTGAAATGTTCCTTTGTCAGAAATATGAACAAGGCTATGTCAGAGATTGAATGAGAGGGCTTTTACTAGTTATATCACCTCTAAAGAGAGGATGAGAACCATAGGCTATCTGGCCTGTCCTCACACTTTTCCTATGGCTATGCAAATATTTCTTCCTCAAGAAGATATGGCTCAAGGGAATGAGCTACAACAATATGCAAAACATAAGCATGAAGAGACCTTACTCAAACTTTTGAAAATGGCAGAGAACTCATAGCCATATTATTGAAATAATAATAGCTGAAAATGTATACAAAATCTTGAGGAAAATGATGCTCAAGATGAACAATAGCAATCCTCAAGGAAGAGGTACAATAACCATGAGATAAACACAACTACACAAGTGAACCCCAACTATGACTGCGCAGTAACATGGAGACACTGCAACATGTAAAATGGTAATAAAATGGTATTACAATAATAGCTCAAGAAATGAAGGGGAGCATGCTCTCAACCCCTGAAAACACTACTATAACACTAATACACAATCCTTAGAAGGATTGGCTGCAATACATGTATAAAATATGAAAATACAATAATGTCGGAGTTGTTGGGTAGCTATAGAAACTCAAAATATACAATAGTAGGAGGATAATGAATATGGCCTGAAAATTGAAACAACCTCCTCCAATGGATTCCTTGAGTGCAAAGCTAATCCCAGCACAAGAAATCTCTTCCTCCAAAATGGTGGAGCAAACCCCCACTGTAGACAAACTCTGAGATAACACAGTCTATGGAAGGGACTGTGCTGATGAAGGTGGGAGAAGATTGGCCTTCTTCCAAAATATGCAAAACAGCTCTAGAAACCCTCATTTCTGATCCTCCCAAAGAATAGGAACTCCTTCGTATGAGAAATAATCCAAGGAATGGTGTTGTGGAATCTCCTCCACAGCAACACCTGCAACACAACCCAATGACTGTGTTGTAGATGAAGAAGTGGCTATGGCAAAATGCTTGAATATGGAGAAATGAAGAGCAATCCTCCTTGAGCTACTCAAGAGAGGAGAGGAACTCCTAAAAAAGGATCCCTCATGCCAAAGGCACTGCAATTCAGCTGAAAAACTGGAGATTGCAAATAGACTCGAAGTCCAAATCTTCAAATGATAATTTCTATGGTTGCCTCATCCTCCTTATATGCAAAATGATGTCTCTATGCTATGGACCCCACCCAATTAGGGTTTCCTTCCTCTATAAGTTTCCTCCCTTTCTAACTACGCTTACTTCCCAAGCAAGCTACACCCTCTCAAGTTGTGATGTTGATTTGGTCAACATGGCCTCATCCTCATGTGTTTGCCCCCTTTGCATACTAGGAGGTGAAAAAATGGCTACTCCATGGACCCCTTCCCACTTCATGTGAAATTTATTTATGAAAATGGGTCTCCTCACCCATTTTATTTATCTCCTAGATAATATGAGAAAAAATTAATGTTCCAATTTATTTGCAAAAATTTGGAACATTACATAGAGTCTAGAAATCACTGAACATGCAAGGAAAGAGAATTTTGATCTTCTACGAATAGCACAAGAAATCAACTCATTTCTTGATTTTGTGAGAAGTAATATTAATAAAGAAAGGTATTTCATTAACAATGACTTCCTTTTAGTAAAATTCTTGAATTGTTGTCTGATCTCGACAAAAATTACAGAGAACTTCCAAATTCTAATCGAATGAGGAAAATAAAATTTGGATGGTCCAGAAGAATAAACACACTATAAAACATATTTTTAAAGGTGAACACATAAAGAATAGAATAAGTGATGTGTTTCTAGAGGTGATGCAAATTGTTCAAGATCTAAACTGTAACAACCTTAGTAAAAATTCAATGGTAAAAAATAAAGACAATATGTGAAAAATAATAGCCAAGGTCATGGGACATGTATTTCAAACTAAATGCTGGAAACAAAATCCTAGTGTGGATGATCAATTCGGTTATTATGGATTAGGGAAATTGGAAAAGGAAATGGAAAATTCTTTGGAAAGGAAAAAGGACATTGTTGGCAATTTATTTATGAAAATAATGGAAATTAGGAGAAAAGAAGGTTAAAGGTAATAAGTTTCATGTGAGGAGGAAAATGAAGGAAAATAATGGATTTTTGAATAAAATAGAGGGGCCATTAATAAAAAGGCTTCTAAATATCAGTTCGTACCTTTTTTTAGTTCTATTTTGGATATCTCTCTCTCTCTGTACTCTCTCTCTCTCTCTCTCTCTCTCTCTCTCTCTCTCCCTCTCTCTCTCTTTATATTTACTCTCTCTCTCTCTCTTTATTTCTCTGTGCGCTCTCTCTCTCTCTCTCTCTCTCTCTCTCTCTTTGTCTCTGTGTACGCTCTCTCTCTCTCTCTCTCTCTCTCTCTCTCTCTCTCTCTCTCCCTCTCTCTCTGTGACTATTGGATACTTATATCATTCTTGGAGTACTCTATCATTGGATCAAGGAAAGAAAAGGGAGGACAAAGAAATAAAATATAAGATAAGATCAAGAAAGGAAGATTGGGATCAAGAATCTACACTGGGATTAATTGCAGGTATCAATTTTCCTATGTGATTTCCTTACTATATTTTTCATGCATGGTACATGCATGTGTGGTTTTGGTTCTCTTTCTTTCATTAGCATGGGTTTTCTAGGTGTGACAATGTGTTTCAACCTTGCCTTTCCATTTCTAGATAATCATGGTGTGATGAGTTGTAATTTACATGGTTAATTTGGATTACTGGACGGTTTCAAAAATAAGTGAGGTGGTTTCTGAAGAATAACCCAAGCCATAAGAATCCATGGACCAGAAAAGGTGGGATTACAGTAAAGCTAGATTTTGTGTACCTTGGTAGGCCTAACAATACAACAAAAAAGGTCATTGGTGAGGTTCGTGCTTGTGATGGACCTTTAAGGTCCATCACCAATGTCGCATATGGCGACAGTCCTTAAAAAACATTGTTGTAAGTGCATAAACTAATGGTCCTTTAAGTTTTCTAACCAAAGCCATTTTCAGTGACACTTTTGGTGAGGGTTCCTAAATTACCTTCACTAACTCAATCTTGGGTGACACTTCTAGTGATGATATTTTATTGACCCGCAACAACACTCCTTTTTTTTAATTTCAGTTACGCTAAAAAAAAAAAATCATCATCATTGATCATTCAAATGAATTTTTTATGATTCTATATGCATATTACTATATTTTTTGTCAAAAGATAACGATTTTAGACCATTGTTGTCTGGTATTTTTATTTATGTGCCCACTGGTTTGGGTTAGTCAATTTGTTAAGAATTAATTAGTGTGTATCATTTCCCTCAAGTAATGAGAATGTAGCTTTCCTATGAGTCAATAAATGATTCATCTCTATTAGGTTTATTATATGACAAATTCCCTTTAGATAAAGTTCCACTAGTGTGTGTAGGAACTATATTATTTAATACATAATCAGGCTTTGTAAATTCTATTAATGAGAGAGACCTAACACTCCTGAACACTCTTGGCACACATTAACATGCTTTGGCACACACTAACATTCCTTGGCACCTTGGATTTCTTGGAACATATTTATACCTAGAACATCTTGCTATGACTAGAATATAAGTATAGTGCCCTAGTTAGGGTGGTTTCCTCGAATTTTCAGTCCATAAGTTATGCCCTTTATATTGTGGAAAATCTGCGTAGAAGAAGAGGGGTCATGACACTTAGAGTGAGTTTTGTCTCCGCAATATAGAACAAAAATTTGGAAGATGATTTGGAGAAGTATGTGAGGAGATGGAAAATCCAAAGTTGGGTGGAACCTAAGTAGAATATTGTGTAGAAGAAATGTTCCATACAAGGAATGTATTGACATGAAGAGGCATTTATTTTGGTGGATTTTCCATATATTTTTGGACAAATATCTGAATCAACCTATAAATAGTTAGTCAATGGACTGTTAGTAAATGATATGTGACCCTATTTCAGTCATATATAGATTGTTAGAAGGATTATAAGAGGAGTAGTTCACATTTTTTAATATATTAGACAAAAAATAAATTTATACATAATAGTAGTGATTTGAAGAGGACTCAAATAAATATTGGGTGGCATATTTGAAGATCCCTCGATGAGGGAAAATTTGTGAGCCCTAGATCAGTAAAAAAATTCACTGTGGTTTGGAAAATTGACAAATTTCCAAGTAAAATGGAGGGTTGTTAGGTTAATATCAAATAATATCCCTAAGTCATGTCCTTGTGAAGGAAAACAAGACTCGTATAAGGGTAGGTGTATTGAGCCTAAGGACATGCAGACTTTTAAGGAATAAATTAGTAGTCAAATGGGCTAGAAAACTAGCCCTAGTTCACTATATTGTATAAGATTGAGTCAGTGAGAACAAGGGAAACCTCCATAAGCATAGACTTCTAATATTTGGGAATAATTATGAAAAAAGTGGAAAAACCAAAGACTTTTCCACAAATGAAGTTGTGAAGAGCTACTCCAAGACCTTGAGCGTTGCAGCCCTTGAAGGAAAAAGGAGGTAGCTAGAGGGAATTTTTTTTTAACCGAGTTTAGTAGCATAAAGGAGTTGAGTTCATTAGTAGAGGAAAATTGATGATTTTCAGAATGGGATGTAAAAGGACTTCCCAAATGTGTCCATGACATGACTGTTGAAAGGGATGTGTGTGCCCACCATCATCAAGTAGGTAAATTTTTCTCTTGTTCAAGGTAGATTGGTTGTCAAAGGACTAACACGAAGTCCTAGTTTTATTTCATTGTATCAGTGTGATTGTAAAGGGCCATGATCCTTGGTGTGAGAGATATATCCTATTCTATTATAGTTTGTAATATAACGAATAAGGGTTTGAAAAATTTAAAAAATTTTATGTGGAATATTTGATTCCTTGATGTTTGTAGACTTCCTTATGAAATGTATATTTTTTATGGCACTTGAGTATGTTTTCATAAAATATTCTAATACCAAATCCATATTCTCATGTGTCATGGAAATTTAACATATCCTTTTTTTCACCTAAGAACTTTCTGTAACTCATCTTAGTCTACTCATGTCCAATTGCAACTCATCACACTTAACAAGTTGCCAAATCAAGGCTCATCACATCCAACCATAGTTGTAAAATAACTAAGCAATGGATTTTACTTCTTGACATGCCATATCACCCAACATTCCTTATAAGTCCTTGGCACTATGTGCATGTGTTAACATCCCCTAAATTCCTTAGCATTCTTTGACACTCCCTAGTGCATCGTAGCACTACTCTCTTACAATCCTTGTCACACACTCTTATTAATTCATTTCCATGCATTTGAAACTAGTTCTCCCTTATTTTTCCCTGGCACTCCATAACTCTCCCTGGCATGAATTTGAATACCCTAACACATGACACATCTGAGTATGTTTCCCTAGCCTCTATCATGCACTAGAACTTCCTAACATACCTTGTCAATCCCTCCTTAGCACACCTAGAACTCAATAACAATTCCTATATGAAACTTTTAGTCATTCATTTGCATGCATTCTTTTCCCTCAATGCTCCCTTGTGTTTCCCTAAAACTCCCTAACACTTCCTAGCACGTGTTGGCACACCTTGGAACTTCAAACATCATAGAAACATGCCACTTTGGCACACTAGCATGACCTAGCACTATTTAGCATACCATGTTGCTCCCCCCTACCAAACCTAGAAATCACTGGAACTCCCTATCACACACTCATATTCATTCATTTCCATGCATTTTAACATAGTTCTCCCTTGTGTTTCACTAGCACTCGCTAAAAATCAACACGTATTGGCACACCTAAACACTTGGCACATTTTTACATGCTTCCATAGCACTCTAGCATGAAGATAACTTATAATGATTTAATACTGCATGTTGTGAAGGCCTTCACGAATGGAACAAAAGGTATGCATTCAATATTCCTATTTCCTTGCAATTTTTTTCATTCTTTTGGGGGGTTAATATATATATATGAGATGGGTGTTGTATTTCAGAATTTGATAATTTCAATTTGATGGCCTCCTATTATCTATTACTAGTGATTTTGGTATCTATTTAGGATGGTATAAAATTTTTGTCTGTTTGAAGGGAATTATAATCATCAGGGCACACTAGGAGAATATTTATGTTTGAGGGGTTTGACCATAAAGACGATATATCTTTCTACTTACGTATCGGATATGAAGATAATGTTGGGCATGATAGGGATACAACATAGGGAACAAAAGCCTAGTGGATGGCTTAACACTCTATCCATACTCTTATAGTTGTACTTTGTAACAAAACAATATAATATCATGTGGTGCATTTTTCTAATCAATCATATGCTTCCATACTAAATACAAGACAAAAATTCATTAATTGTAATAGAATTTGTAGCAGACTTTCTTTTGCATTTAAATTTTCTTACGAAGCACTCAACATGTTATATCTGTCTCCAATTGTAAGAAATTATAAATTATCTATCAACATACCCGCCAGTATGGTTGTAGGAAGTGATACATAGTACTCTATCATTTGGTTACTCAATATAGAACAAAATACAACATAAAATTATTTATATTCATTAATATGTGGTGAAATTATTAACAAACGTACGAATAGTATAATGTACTCTGCCCATGTACATAGGTAGCAGGTGTCGACATAACACATAGTGAGTATATATGGTTGCATGTACATAAATTTTCTATAGGTGAATCACTAGACATATTGGATGCATCTCTTTCAGTGAAATAAGATTGGAAATGGACCATATGATGGTTGCAGTCAAATCAAATTAACCAGACCTCTACCCATTCACAACTAACAGTGATGCAACATTTTCCCTGTCATATGATAACTACAATGAATGTTTATAGAATAATATGGGATTCTTGTACTTCTTAGAGAAATTCTCCTTAATAATGGTATTTCCTCCCATAAATTACATTCAAATGAAAACTATATCTCCTCACATCCCCTGTGTTTCCAACGTTTTGCACAATTGTTTGATTAGGTTCAAACCCACCAGGGAAAGCGTAAAAAAAAAATTGAATTAAGGGGAACCAATGTAACCATTAAATCCAATGATTTATTCATATTCTATTAAGAATGATGTGACCTAAACTCCATGTACATTTTTAACTACTGATATAGGCTCCTAGTTGAGGATGTGGGATTCTCTCAGGAACACACGGTGACCTTAGAAACTTGTTCCATATATACATCCAAACATAAATTATCCATATTTTAAGAAGTTAATACCTTCTTCCTTTGTGCATGAGTACCATCAAAAACATGGATATATTGATATTGGGATATTCATAGGCTACTACCTTTGTCATTTCTAGTCTAAAAAGGAGTGAGGGAACCTATTCTTCTTCTCCTATGTAAGGATTTCTAACACCATTTCCATCCATGTTGTCAAATATTTGATTTAGTTATAGAAGGGGTGTGTTTCATCATCGAAAATATTTTACCCATCGAGTTTTGTATGATGATGTAAAAATTTTCAGAGTGACAAGTCCTTTCAATTCATCAAGACATCAAGTGTAAAATTCCTTTCAATTCATAAAGACATGAAGTGTCAAACTTAAAATTCAATTCATGTTTGTATAGTTGGATGTTCATTTTATCCAAAGAGAGATCATCTTAATGTTCCTCAAAAGACAATTGTTTTTTGGAGTAAGTATAGCCAACATAATCCAAAAATCAACCAAACTTGCATTCTGAGGATTAGTTGTGTCAGGAATTCCCATTATTACCTCTCAAAATTCATCTTGTTCTATAGGACCTACAATTTCATCTTCCTAATAAAGGAATATTCAATTATAGGTTTGTGAGTATCTTCATCAATCTTTAAACTCCACACCAAATCCTGATTTTTTAAATCAAAGTTGGTTTGATTTTAGTTACCTAAAATATCATTGAATTAATTTTTCAAACCACGAATGTAGGTATTTTTTCATATATGTTCCTCATTATAGCTAGTGAAAACATAATTTTTGAAATATGGATTGTACTTCTCTAATTTATCAAATATTTTCTCTTTTGTATAACTAGGTTTCTCATTCCATTTTTCAAATTCCTGTTCATTAATGTTCTTGGTATGACTGTCACTTTCAAAGGAAAATCTCATATTGTCATAGAATGAGTTTTGGTGGGATATTTCCCTATCAGAGCACATTTCACTTTCATAATGATCATAACTATCATACAAGGGATAATAATGAAGCACTTGTGACTTGAATGTTTTGTTTTCGAATTTAAACAAATCGTCTCAATGCCTTCATCATCAAGGGAGTGAGAGAATGTTACTAGAAATTTAATATGCTTATGTTATTCCACATTTTCCACTCTATCATAAATTTGGTAGTCATTAACATACACAAAATCAGACTTGTAACTGTTAAATTCAATTTTAGAGATCATTTTCTTAGCATTATTTCCATAAATACTATCCATATTATAGTTTAAGGCATCTTATTCAGGATCATATTCATCGATGCTTATTTTTTTCCATATTCATTTTCATAGGAATTAGGGTTGTGGTCCGTCAAATCAAAATAACTAGAATGTGTCTCTTTGAATTCAGAAAGAAGATCATGATCAAATTCATCGAAGAACCCCCTAGAAGGCTCATCAGTAGAAATAATAAAGGTATATATTTTTATTTCATCACATCCATCCATCACAATTGTTGATTTATTTTCATTTATTTCACCACCATTTTTAATGTTAGATGCAAGAGGTAATAAAAATAAGGTTGTTATACCTTAGGATTATGTTCAGGATACAACTTTTTAAAAGTGAAAACATATTTATTATTACATATTTTCTTCTCCTACACACAAGTCTGATTGTAATCCTTACCAAAAATCCTTAACCAAATCTCATCAATGTTCCCTCGATCGAATTTATGATCAAATCTACGATCATACATTTTATCCTTATCACCTTTATATATTTCATTTTCGTTCTTATGAAGACAATGTTAGTAACTATGTATTGAGGGGTTTTCATAGTGCATTATATTAGATATATTTTTTTGGGATTTAGGTGCATTAAGTAATTCATTCATCTATGACCATTTCCATGAGAGGTAGTCGTAACTTACTAATTTGTCATGATTTTTAATTATTCCAATTAGAATTCATTGCATTGGGTGATGCACAAAATAGTGAATAAGTTGGATTAAACATATTGAGATGAATCACATAGTGTTAATCATCACTTTTGGGGCTTGTACCCGATAACTAGTACTTCCCGAGAGGTCACCCATTCGAAATCACCTTTGATTCAAGCGTGATTAACTATGGAATTTTTCCACAAAATAAATCCCACTTAGCTTGCTACCCCATTTGGAAAACATTAGCAAGTATTTTTCCTAATGAACCATTCAAGTAGAGCTCCCTTCACTCTTTTTATTGAAGTATTGAGGGGTTTCTGTAGTGCATTATATTAGATAACTTGTTTTTGGATTCAACTGCATTAAGTAAGTGATTCATCTATGACCGTTTTGATGATGATTCAATTTTATTGATCTGAGGCACTGAACAAGAATGGATTATATAACCAAGTTACACCACCCTCTAGACCTTTATTTTAGAATAAATGTGATGATGTCGACAAAAGAAGGTCCTCCATAGGTGAGGCAATGATGACTGCTCAGTTAAGGCACGAGGGCTCATAGTAAAGTTACAAATGGACTGATAGGAAGGATGGTGATGGAATAAGGGGATATTGAGTAGTGGATGGGGGAATTTCCTTATCAGAACATAAAAATCATAGTGGACCTAGCAACAGCTAACTCGACTCCAGAGGGGATGAGACACAATATTACTGGAGGAAAAAGTGGGCAACATGTCATGAATGTGATGCAAATATGCATGGAATATTATAAAAATAGATAGAGGGACTCAGGACAAACTCCATAAATGTGATGATGACTCAACTCAAATGATCTAAAAAAGGGTGACTCGATGATGCTGCCACACAGGATATGCCCATGGGAACCCTAAAAAACATGATCAAATAATTGTTGCTAATGAAAAAAATCAACACATGAGACAACAAGTATAAAGGAAAAGTGATTCCAAAGTACCAGTAGATCATATGAAGAAAATTGGTTTTAATGGCGGCAAGGTGACACTTAATGGAAAAAATGGCTTCTGGGTGGAGTGTCAACTTACCAAAAACAAAAAAAACCATTATAGTACTCGATGAGGTATTTCCAATGGTGTTGATAGTTCATCAAATAGAGCTACAGTTTGGTCAAAATTGGTGATGGAGAATTTGGGATTTTTCCTATAAAAGGGTATTTTCCCTCCAATTTCAATTCATTTTCTAAGTGAGTTGCGGTGAATTTCAATAGGAGAAGGCCCTAAATCTTGTGGATATTGTAGCGGACAAACCGACCATCAGAATTAGGATATGCGACTTTCAGGTAGGCGACCTTAATTATCTAAAGGTTTCCTTAATGAT
The DNA here is from genome assembly GCA_034641835.2 of Pinus albicaulis. Classification (NCBI taxonomy): domain Eukaryota; kingdom Viridiplantae; phylum Streptophyta; class Pinopsida; order Pinales; family Pinaceae; genus Pinus; species Pinus albicaulis. The sequence continues at coordinate 941,796,841 of CM076582.1, forward strand.
TCTTGGAAGGGTGGTTCCTAGTGAAGAATGAAGGTAAGAAAGGAATACATAATGAAATACTAGAGATGTATCCCCATTGGGATTCAAAGCATCTAAAATTTCACCATAACACTATGGATAATCCTAATAAATCTTATTCAATTGATAGGCACAAAAGCTAGAAAATCGTCAAGGTATAGAATCATCCCTACCAACCAAGTCAAACTCGAGGAACAAGTGGTAAGTGTGGTATCGTATAAAATATAATATTTGAAGATATGGTTTCAATAATCTATGATATATGGCTCTTCGGTAGGAAATAATGTCCAAGGAATGGAAGGATAATCGACCATACCTACATATTTTGGGTTTAGGCTGAGACTTGTGTTAATGAAGTAAGAAGGTGGCAAGGGGAAATCATGCCCATAGGAATGGGATAATTCCCCATAGAATATGTAATGGAGGGGATTTATATGGTATGCAAAGGTGGGAAGGATTCACATAGCAAGAGGAGTAGGTGGAGAGACATTGTGTTCCAAGTGTTGAAATAATGGATGCAAGCATTTAGTCTCATAGGCACTAAATTCGCAAGAGGATCGTGAGAAGATATAGGGGTATAGGTGCCCCCAAGCATGCTATGTAAATGCCAATTTTACTTAGAATATTGGAATATAAACACATTTTTATGATGCGGTTCACCATTTGATTATCTTATTGTTATATTCTCATGGGAGGAATGGAAAGATACAATTAGAGAAAAAAAATATTGGATTACTAATCTCATTTGGAACTACATATATGAATCAAATGGACTGGATTTCTGGGTTCACATACGTGGTGTCATTATACCAAAGAGTGGCTTCATCGATAACGAACTCATTCTCACCTATAAAACATTGTGCTTGTTCAACAATAATGTCTTAGTGACTGAGTTGTTGATGTAAGATGAAAGAATGATTAATTGGATCATCCCTAGAGTCATCTAAAGTGATATGGAAATTAAGAGTTTATTATAAATGGGGAATAATAATGGTACTAGATTAAACACTACCAAATATAATATGAGGGTTGGGGAGAATTGCTTCTCCTGGAATCTCAAATATCAGTGCCCCCTTACCCAAACATTGGGTGTCAATGTAATGGCCAAAATTTGTATGTGGTTCAAATAGATGGGTTCAAAGTTAGGGGTCATATAAATAATCGAACTCAAGAAGGATGAAGTCTTTGGAACCTACAATGTATTGGTCATGGGTCTGCTTCAGAAGGAAATAAGCAAGATGGTGCATATCATCCCAAGGAACATCACGACTGGTCATGAATTCCATAATGTCTTCATCTGAATGGAAGATGGAAGGGCTAGAGGATATGAGACCACATGATGTGGCAGAGCTACCTAGTACATCATCATGTGAAATATGGTTCACATACGCATCACTAATACAGGTACACAAAGAGATATTATATGAAACATCTACCAATGTTGAGACCATGGTGTTCGACGAGGAAGGTTTGATAGAAACATAATGGGAAGCCACTAAGGGGTGTTCCTCCATGGATCTCATGCATGATGACATATAGAGAATAGAGACTAAAGAGTCCATTATCTCAACATTGAGGGGATTTATTGCAATGGGGGTAGAACAGTCCTCTGGTTATGGTGAAGAAGAACTCATAAGTAGAGGAGTATATGATCCATTACGAGAGGTCTCTATTTTGCGAATTACCTGAAGGGTACCAAAAAAGTCAACGAGAAGAGTAAAATGATGGGAATAGTGGTCATAGTGATCTAAAAAATCATAAGGTTGATTTGTATGCATCGATTTTATTTTCTTGGCTAAATGAGGTAAGGTAACATGGAACTCTGTGATGTCAGATACAAGAAATGTTTCATTGAAAATGAGTTTAAGATGAGGAAATTCGAGACAATTATTGGTGGCATGCGCAATGACATCATACAAAGTGCAAAAAGGTTTCAAATTTTGATGCTTAGGTGGATCTACAGTTCCTCTTCCTTATTTTTTTCTTTCCCCCCATCACCGAATGCTTTCGCAACAAAAGTGGATTCCTGTTGTGGAGCTGAAGTAAAGGGAGGGGTCATTGCAACCTATTGAAACATGGTAAAAGTGGTACATGGTTGAAGTTGATTTGTTGGAGTGTTTTCTCGAGATATATGTACTATACTAGGGTCCCTAGAGTCAAATTTGGTAAATTCAACGTACCCATAATAGTTACAGAAAAGACTCCATATGGGGTAGCTAAAATCGATATCTGACTTGAAGGGTAATGGCCTGGTGGAATGACTCCTAGATGGTTAGGACTTGGGGGAACTATTCTTGGATGAAAAAGATGAGTAGAGACACTAGTAGAAGGATAATTTCCTTGAGGAGGTGGTCCCGATGGTTGTGTCGAGTGAACAACAGTAGGTTGTGAAGCCACTGACTATTGGCTAGTCGTACTTGTCCAATTTTGGCTAACCTGAGATACTTGCAACATGCCAACACTTGATGATATGGGCTCAGAAATGGGAGGGGGTGGACTAGGGAATGCAATGATTAGTGTTGAAGCTTTATAGACTCCAGGTGAGACATTGGTCACATGTGCAACCATTTTTTTATCAATCACCCATGATATAATAGACGGTGAGTTCTGGGACTTGGGCTTGTAATATGTCAACTGAACAATAGTAACGATATTTCCATTATGGCGGCATAGCATATTACTATGAATTAAGATGAAAAAGGTTGACATCGCATATGTGTAGCTATAGGTCACGAGGATATTATAATCCATGGGGGCATCAAATACTTCTATGACAATACAAACAGACTTTCCCACAAGTGTAACAAGACAATTGTGGAACATTCCAAGGAGCTACAAAGGGTGACCATCCCAAGCACACAAAGTGATGTTGGATGGGGATAGATCAAGGGACCTGAGTTACTTCCAAAAATAGGTAGACATCACAAATTTTGATGCTCCCTCATCAATGATACATCGTTGGATAGTGGAATTATGAATCTTGATTGGTATTTGGAAAGTAATGGATGAGGGTAAAGGGGGATGCTCTGAATTTTCAACATCCAAGATGATGAAGCGATCATATGAAGGATCCAAAATGGCTAGAGCAGATAGTAGATATTATATTTTGGATGGGCACGTCTAGAGAACTTTTAGAATTGACATGGTGGCAAGAGACTGTGCCAAGTCATCTACTATGTTGTAAGTGTGGGCGCCTTCGACATAAGAAGCATTACAACGTAATGTCGCTTTAGGGATCTTGAGAATGACCTCTACCTTAGGCTGAGAAATATATAAGGGACCATTTGGTGTTTGAATGTACCTTGTGGATACCTTTGTTTGGGACTTGGTTGCAGACGTAGAGGGTTTCTTGCCATACTTGCATGACCGGGTCTAAAGGTTGACATTAGCAGTATTGAACTCGTCAGAGTTCATAATGAGAAGTGGCTTGACCATGTGGGGGTTGGGCTGCAACATATCCTTGTTGCTCGAAAGGATTAGAGAACAAAACCGATTGAGATGGTGCAATGTTTAGAGGAAGAGACGTGGTGGGTTGTTGTCGTGTCGATGCTTCTTGGGTTTCCCAAAATTGGGGTAAAAGGGGATATGGGGTAAAAGGGGAGAATCATGAGTATATTGGCCATGTACACCACAACGTGAACAAGGTTTTTTTGTATGAAGGGTCTTGTTATGCTTCGGTTGATTGCCCTGTTGTTTGTTTGCAGTGTCAGGCCGGTTCCCTCGGAATGTGTTTGGTTGAGTACCCTCAAAACCCTGGTTACCCTCTACTTTTTGGTTCTATTTTTATTTTCCCTTATTATGTTTCTTGGAATTGGGGGATTATGCAAAATTTTCTAAGCATACACTTGACCTTGACCAGGCAGTGGCTATTGTGGCAGAGGTTGAGAAGGCATGGGAGTAGTAGTGTTGATGTCGGAGGTGCTGGAGCGTTGGGTTTTCCATAAGGATAAAATCATACGGGAAAATGTTCTGGTAAAAAGGTTGAACAATAGCTGGCCCTGGCATCGGTTGATGATGTTGGGAAAATTCATAAGACGTGCTTTGACTAGGATACATATTTATTGAAGGGGGATAGGTGTTGGAGGAACTAGTCCCCCACTAGGGGTAACCATAACACAAGTGAAAAGGATCATATGGATTTGAAAGAGTTCAACTATATTGTTGACAGGATGAGATGCCCTCAGTCCACTGGCACCACTAGTTCTAGGAAGGTTTGGTAAAATGGTACAAACATAGCCAGACTCGGCATAGATCAAGTCATATTTTAATTCAGATTGGATAGCTTCTTCCTTTTACTGAGTAAAATGAGATGCAACATATTTACCTATGGGGGCTAAGAGTGTTCTAAGAAACCAATCCATATAGACATGGTCGTTGAATGTAGGAGCTCTATAGAATCTCCTTCTTGTACGTCATTCCTAGACATGGTCATAAAGGTTGTTGGAAGAACATTGACAAACTGCGATCAACAACTTGGTACCAGTATCATAACGTAGGGGTAGCTATAAAGATGACATAAATTCTTTAGAAAGAGTCACAAAAGCGATATGGTATGCGGCAAGTTGGTCAACATACCACTCTACAGCTTCTCCAGTGAGCATGCATTGGAACAATTGAAGGCGAATGGAGTCATTAGTGATGGAATGAGATGAACACCACATATGAAAGGAGTGTACATGATTAGTGGTGTCCTCTCTAGTTTTTCCTTCAAACTTATTAATATCAGAAGGAAGCTTAATTGGAATAGCTAGCCAACCTACATCGTGGAGTATGGGGTCATTGATTAACTGGATAAAATAGGGAAGAATTAAACCTGACATAAAAGGTAGAATAATCGTAGTGAAGATGGTTCTAGTAATGGTTCTCCTAATAATGACTCTAGGATTTGGTCCAAATCCACCACCTACTTGGTTTCATGCACCAACATTGGCACCTTACATGGTAGTTGTATAAGGGTGAGAAGAAGAACCAAAATCAGAATTAGAGGAATAACCTGATGAACTAGAAGAACTAGAGTTAGAATGGGGACTTGGGAGAGGACTAAATCAAACCCAACATGGTGATGTGATATGTCCTAATGGAAACTGAAGGTGAATACCTTGTAGTCTCTTTGAAAAATGTCTTGGGGGTGCACTGATGGCAAGTCACATGTGACACAAAAAGGTTGAAGAGTGATAAAAAAAGGATCTATGTGGCAGATAAATTAATTATGATGTTTATTTCTTGGCTTGGTGGTGTAAACCAAGTGCTATTCACTTCAGGTGTGAGTTTGTGCAAGAAGTGTGTTTATTATAATTAAGCCATGATGGCGATTTAAAAAAGAAAAAATGTTGAAGAGGTGTAAATGAAACTGAAATGACAGTAAAATAAAAAGATAATAATGCATCAATTCAATCCAAAGTAAGGCTCTCAAACAATGAGACTAAATGTGGGTGAAATTGAATCAAAACACACTAAAATGGCCAATATAATAAATGTTTATATGACTAGGATACAATGACTTAATATTGTTGGAAATGACACAGAAAACAACAAGAAATTGGAGAGGAAAATTGCTGCAAAATATAGGGCTAAAGGTGAAAAACCTAGAGAAAATGGCGGGACACTAAGGGAAAAGGCCAAACAAATCTCAAGAGTGAGTTTTGGATGGAACATTAACCTATCTAAAGGTTATGTAAAAATTATGGATCAGACCCTGAAATAGTGGCTGAAAACATTGCAAATCGCATAATACCTACTCATCTCAGCTCCTCTGAAAATCGTGGAAGTATACTGAAACCCTAAGGGGATTGATTTTACATCAAGGAGATGAACTAAGCATATCCATGCCTATGACAAGATGAAAAAAAGGTTAGAAAAACCATAGCAGTGCTCTCAGTAGACCCTAATAGCTTCATAAACAAACTTAGAAAAATATTCCAGATCGCATTTACTAACCTGTAAACAGGTGAGCTCAGACATTTTGAGAATATAAGTGTGATTTCAGGGGAAATCACAATATTTGGGCTAAAAACTGCAATTTTCTACTGCTTGGTTCTCGGGTGGTAGGTGGCAGAAAGAATTATTGTCTCTAGCATGACTAGTACTTGTTACCTGCAGAAAATACCAGAAAACATCAAGAATTTATTATTTTGACTGAATTAAGGAACAAAAGTTAAAAAGTGGCATCAAGAGATTGAAAAAAGAAGAAGAAAAACACTTCTTGTTGAAGCTGCTAGTCACACAAGAATCTAAATCACAATAGTGGAGTCAACATTTGTTGGTGTAAAATCTTATCGAAGGTGTACTGTTGTGTAACCAGCTCCAAAAATAGAAGAAAAGAGATATCAACACCTTAGAAATAAGCCACTTCGAGGGGGAAAACTCTAATACATTACATAAATGAACAATTCTTGGATGATACAATTTACAAAACCTCCTTTCTATATATAGGAGTCCATGGGGCCATAATGTAATCCTAGTGAGGCCACAATGTAATCCTAGCCTACTTAACAATAATATTTTAAGGGCACAATAATAACAATATGGGTGTTAGAAGTGTACAATAATAACAATAAGGGGGTTACACTAACAATAATAAGGGACTATACTAGTAATATAGGCATCTAACATGCCCCTCTCCTTCAAAAGAGTGTTGTCCTCAATGCTTGAGTAGCTCTAGGTGCTTCTGTATAAAATTCTCATCCTCCCATGTAGAATCTTCAGTGGGTAAGTTCTTCCAGTTGATGAGATACTCTGAAATTGATCGGTTCCGTAGCTGTCAAGTTCTTGTTTCCGTGACCGCTTCAGGTTCCAATATGATTTTTCCTTCCTCATCAAGTTCTGGAAATATTGTTTGAAATGGAAGATTTTCACCTATAACCTTCTTTAAGCATGAAACATGGAAAATTGGATGCACTCGTGAAGAAGCAGGAAGCTCCAATTTGTATGCCATAGTACCAATCTTTTGCAACACCTTGTAAGGGCCATAGTACTTTGGCAATAATTTATTATCCTTCTTAGCTTGCTTGAGGGACATTTCTTTGTATGGTTGTAGCCGTAAAAATACCCAGTCTCCTACATCAAAACTTCTCTCGCTGCGATGTTGATCTGCCTGTTGTTTCATTCGATTTTGTGCCAAATTCAGGTTATCCTTTAAGAGTTGGAGAACTTCTTTTTGATGCTCGATGTGATCTTCCACTGCTTGAACCATCGAATTTTCTCTTAAAGATGATGTGATGGATGGTGGATGATATCCATAAAGTGCCATAAATGGGGTCATTTTTGCTGCAGTATGGAAGGAAGTGTTATACCACCATTCGGCGAGAGGTAACCACTTGACCCATTGTGTTTGTTTATCAGATACAAAACAAGGAAGATATCCTTCCAAACATTTATTTACTATCTCAGTTTGACCATCAGATTGAGGATGATAAGATGAGCTATGAGCTAATTGAGTACCCAAACAAGAAAATAACTCCGTCCAAAAATTTCCAGTAAAAATGGGATCTTTTTCGCTCACAATAACCCTTGGGCTTCCATGTAGCTTTTGAATTCTATCCATAAATGTAGTAGCAACTGTACTTGCTTTAAATGGATGAGATAATGCACAAAAGTGTGCATACTTGGTAAGTCTATTAACTACCACCATGATGACACTCTTTCCTTCAGACTTAGGTAAACCTGTGATAAAATCCATTGAAATCTCCCCCCAACGTTGACTTGGAATGGATAAAGGTTGTAGAAGTCCTGGGGTCTTAATTGTTTCCACTTTATTCTGCTGGCAAACCAAACATTCCGCCACAAACTTTCGAATATCAGTTTTAAGGCCATCCCAAAAAAATTCTTTCTTCACCCTGTGGTAAGTTTTTAAAAATCCTGAGTGTCCTCCTAAAGGAGAAGTGTGCAATTCCAAAAGAATATTTCGTTTTAGTTGGGAATTCTTACAAAGATATAAGCGATCTTTGTACCATAAGGAATCATTTTTCCAACTAAATGTATCAGATGTACTAGGATCTTGCTGCGACTTTTGAATGAGTGTCCATACATCTTTTTCCTTCTTCCATTCATCTCTTGCTTCGGTTATCCAATCTGGTTGGATAATAGAAATGGCACAAAGCAATGCTTCCACCTCTTCATTCTTTCTTGAGAGTGCATCTGCAACAACATTTAGCTTCCCTTTTTTGTATATTATTTCAAAGTCACAACCCAACACCTTTGTGACCCATTTTTGTGTAAAAATTTGAATAACTATTAAATTATTCACTGAGATTATCCTGATAACACACTATTTGAGCTTCATGCATAATACATAACCTCTTCTACTATTGATCATCAATTTGCGGAAATATAAACAATCGCATGCGCACATTAAAACCATAAACAATCACACATATAAACACAGTATTTATGCAGAGCCAAAGCTGAAAACCCCCGACTGTCTTGTATATTACAATGATATAGATCATGTAACAATAATTGTACAAACTCCTCACAAGCTCTCGGTACAATCTCCAATTCTTACACACTACACAAGCTCAGATCATACAAAATACATGCTCCAATCTGCTCCACCTGTTAGCCTGCCTCTACTGCGCAATCCAAGATGAATAATTGCACATCCTGAGTTCAAATCCCTCTGGTGTGTACTGCGCAATAATCATTGGCATCTCCATCAATGTGTGGTGCAAACTCATGCACCAGTATAGTCACAACTGATAGTCACACTGCTCTTTCACCTACCTCTTCCTTTGGTCTCCTTTGAAACTATCCATGCACGAAGTTAGCGTGTATTATTTAGTTGATTAATGAGTTTATAATTAGTGAATTAATTAAAAATTAACTCACACCACTCTCACTAGTGTATCAATCAGTTAGACTAGATACAACTAGCTCAACTATGTTTAGCTTAGTTAAATTGAACACAACTCCATTAACTTCCTCAATCAACTCCACCAAACTCTCTCACATGAGTTCTAACTGAAGTATCCATGCAATAGCTCCACTTAACCCTTAGGAATAGTGTAATTCTTCCGTCAATTCAGTCATGTGCCATATCCGTGCATCAAACCGAAGTGCTCCAAGAGGATAAGATAATGTTTAGAGTCCAAATATTATTAAGAGATAATAATATTCGAGCATATCTATTTTTAGATCTATAATCTAAAAATAGATTCTCGCCCAATATGTCTAAAAATAGAATCTCATCTATTTTTCCCCAATTTTGACCAACCATCCACAAATAGCATCCCGCAACCTATAGAACATGATCCATATGTCTAAAAATAGCATATTCAAAAATAGACATTGTGCCAAAAATACTCCTACGCCCACTGAAGGCGACTATTTCACTAAGCTCATCATCTTGTTGCAATCTCAACATTTTTGCTGCTCTTTTGAAGATAGTCTTTGTTCCAAAAAGTGTTTAAGACTATCATGATCAGTTTTTATCTTGAAGTGTCTTCCCATTAGGTATGTTCACCATTTCTTTAGTGCATGCAGTATTGCTAATATTTCCTTCTCATAAATAGGTTTCTGTAAATACTTTCCTTTGATTGGACGACTTTCAAAAGCAATGGGTCTTCCTTCCTGCATTAAAACAACACCAATTCCATTTCCTTAGGCATCACATTCAACAATAAAGGTTTTTGTGAAGTCTGGCGTAGCTAAGACCGGTGCTAGGAACATTTCCTCTAAGATGTTAAAAGGCCTTAGTTTCTTCAGGAGTCCATGAAAATGCATCTTTCTTCAATAATGTTGTTAGAGGTGCTGCTATTCTCCCATAATTATTAACAAACTTGCGATAATACCCTATTAACTAGAGAAATCCTCGCAAATGCTTTATGGTTGTGGAAACTTTCCATTCCTTAATGGATTTGATTTTGTTAGGGTCTGCCTTAACACCCCTCATGGAGATACACATGACCCAGATATTCTAGCTCTTTTGGTACTCCAAAGAAACATTTGCATGTTTTTTCATATATATTTTTTCTCCTCCAATAGTTTGAGCACCCTGTCAACATGTTGAACATGATCCTTCCAAGACCTGTTATAGATTAGTATGTCATCAAAAAATACTAGTACAAATTTTATAAGGAAGGGTTTGAAAATGGAATCCATCAACCCTTGAAATGTAGAAGTTACATTGGTAAGGCCAAAAGGCATGACCAAAAATTCATAATGACCCTCATGAGTTCAAAATGTTGTTTTCAGAATATCTTCAGTCTTCATTCTAATTTGATGATATCCCGAATGAAGATCCAATCCTAAAATAAATTTCCTGTAATTCATCCAATAATTCATCAATCACATGAACGGGAAATTTATCTTTAATGGTGAGCTTATTGAGCTCCCTATAATCTGGAAACATGCGCCATGATCCATCCTTCTTGTGTACCAATACTATAGGAATAGAGAAAGAACTTTGAGTAGGTTGAACTATACCAGCCTCTAACATTTCTCTAATCATACATTCAATTTTTCTCTTTTCAACATAAGGATATCTATAAGGCCTAATGTTTGGAGGAACAATTCCTGGAATCAAATGAATAGCATGATCATGATCACGAATAGGTGGGAGTCCTTTGGGAGTTTCAAACACCTTGGAATGATTGTCCAAGACTTGTTGGATATCTACAGAAATAGATGATTTTGATGTTGGAACTTCTAGTGAGCATAATTGTGAAATTACGACTCGTTTTTCTTTCTTTAGAAGCTTTGTCATGACATTAGAGCTTATTATCTTTCCTGGCTTCCCTGCAATACCCTGTAATTCGACTTCCTTTCCTTCTGAAAAAAATTTCAAGAAAATTTCTTGAAAATTAAAAGCTATCGTCCCCAAAGATTGTAACCATTATACTCCTAGTACAACATCAGCACCTCTGATAGGAATGGAAACCATTGGAATATTCAATACATATCCCCCCATGGTTAGCTTGATATTATGGCATTTTCCAGAGAAATTTATAGTTCCTCCATTTGCAACCATCACTTGAAATTATGGTGTTGGGTATAGGAAACAATTTAATTCCTTGGCTACCTTACAATGAATAAAATTATGGGTGCTACCTGAATCAATCAACACTATTACCTTTTTCTTCTTGATATTTCCTTCTATCTTGAGAGTTTGAGGAGTGGTGATTCTTTCCAGTGCATTACATGATATGGTCAGACTCATTTCTTCCTCTTCTATGACTGGTTCCTAGTGTATATCCTCTTATTGTTCATTTTCTTCTTCCTCTTCACAATCTATGTAAAATAATTTCTTCTCGGCACACTTATGGCCTTTAGTGTATTTTCTATCACAACTGTAGCAAAGCCCTTTTGATATTTTTTCTTCCAATTGTTGTGGTGTCAACCTTGTAGGTTGTGGAAATATAGGTGTAGCAACACTTCCTTCTTTATAGAAGCGAGTGGTAGGCTTACTTGTCGCCATAATTTTACATTCAATTTTTGTTGCCAACCTGAATGCCTTCTCCAATGAATCAGGTTCCAAAACACGAAGTTCATGTTGGATGGTATCCTTTAAAGTGCCTATGAAGAGATCAATCTTGTGTTCCTCTGGAATATCAGTTACCCTTATATTCAATTTTTGGAAGTCCTAAATCTTCTCCCCCACTAAACCCTTTTGTTTGAGATTTATCAATTGGCTAAAAAAGGTGTTGCTCTTTGTATCCTCATAATGTGCTATCATTTCCTCCGTAAAAATTGACCAAGTGAATTTTGTTTTACGGGAGCAAAGCCATCGATACCATACAAATGTATTTTGTTCTAAATGTAAAGTTGAAATGCGTACCTTTTGTGTGTTTTTCACATCATGGAGATCATAATATTGCTTCATCTGTAGTATCCATGTTACATGATCCTTTCTATCAAACTTCCTCATATCAATTTTTGGAATATGGTGGTTCTTCCCGCCAACATTAGAGGTTATGAAATCATGATTAACATTTATTTTGTTCTCATCATGAGCTTCCTCTACTATATTTTCACCATTAGGAAACATTTCTTGTACCAACTTTGTCAAACATTCCATGTCTACTTTTAGATCTTTCTTCATGTTTTCTATTTTAGCTTCCATGTCATCCATATTAGATTCCATGTCAGCTTCCATGCCATCTATCTTAGATTCCACGCCTTTCTTCAAACCATCCATATTATTCTTCACACCATCCATCTTCGCTTCCACGCCTTTCTTCAAAAATTCGATTTCATTTTTTGCTACTCTTTGCATCAGCGAAATTTGGTGCACTTGCTCTTGTAATTTTGATAGATCATGTTGCAATTCTTCATCTTCATGAGTCATAGTAGAGCCCTCTAAAGGCTTAATGGGTGTTGAATTATTTTTACGATGCATTTCTTAGAACCCGATACTGATATATATTCTACAATATGCCCTTGGAATCAATTCAAATTGATTCTTCAAACAAGACTTATGCAATTCGGGAAAAACAAATACACGCCTTTTTCTTGCTTTTGAGGAGCTCGATATTGAAATTTGATTATCTCTGTGATTTCAGCTCTTCAATATCTGAAATTTAGCAGTGAAGTAGGCCTCTGAATTCTCTTTTCAATGTCATAGATCTGACCTAATTTGGATTCTCCAAGACAAAGTTATGTCCCATCTCCCAGAATGACCTAATTATGGATTGGTTCAGTAGAGTGAGCTTGTATGGCTTGCCATGTGTCACTGTTTCATCCTCCGGCTCTGAAATTGATAGCCAAGAAACAAAATTCCATGTACTTGTGACCAATTTTTACGACACTCCAATCCGATGCTCAGAGAGAGATTTATGAAAATTTTCCCACGATCACCTCTTTCAGATGAAATTTGGGAGCCTAAAAAAGCACTACATTTCACATATCATATCTCTACAAATATTCTAAGCCAAGCTCTGAAATTTTTTGAAAAATTTCCTCCAGATTTCGGCTTCGCACCCTAAAAATTTCAGATTCTGAACCTTCGTAGAAAAACAATTATAGCGAAAATTCCACAATCACTTGTTTAGAGTAGCGAAACCCTAGAATCCAAAGCTCTGATACCAAATGTTGTGTAACCAACTCCAAAAATAGAAGAAAAGAGATATCAACGCCTTAGAAATAAGCCACTTAGAGGGGGAAACCTCCAATAAATTACATAAATGAACAATTCTTGGATGATACAATTTACAAAACCTTTTTTCTATATATAGGAGTCCATGGGGCCATAATTTAATCCTAGTGGGGCCACAATGTAATCCTAGCCAACCTAACAATAATAATTTAAGGGCACAATAATAACAATATGGGGGTTACAGTAACAATAATAAGGGACTATACTAGTAATGTAGAGACCTAACATGTACAAAAGATCACAACTTAGCTACGAGTGAGGAATAAACCTAACAATAGAAATGGATGTTGAGCTTTTTAGATTTGCAAAATACAATTGAAACAAATCCTGCAAAAACCTAGATCTCTTTAATAAAATCAGTTAAACAACAAAAATGGAATAGTAACTGATGCAAAATAACTCCAAGTAACTAATGGATAAGAAAAGGATAAATAATGATGTTTTTTAATTATGTAACACATGGTGAGGGAAACAAGAAATTGTTACCAATCCCCCTCAATGAGATGGGTTCTTGGTTGTCCTCAATGCTTTAGCTTTGTGATTCTCTCTCTCTCAATGATATAGAAAACCCAAATATGTTATGAACTCAAGTGGGAGCTCAAATGGAAAAATAAAATGATAGAGACAATGAGAATGATCAAAGTGAAGAATGAAAGGAAAGACCCTCCTATTTATAAAAAAAATATTGATTCATCCTCGATAATGGAGACTAATAAAATATTTAAGTATTGAGGGGTCTCTATAGTGCATTATATTAGATATCATTAACACAGTTTAATCCCAAAAAATGTTATCTAATAATAAAATATTATTAAACAAAATCTAGATCTAAGTGGTTGGAATATTTTATTATATTTTGTTGGAGGGAAAAGGTATTTAAATTGGTTAATTATCTTTTTTTTTAATAATAAACAAATCAAGGATTTATTGATCATTTCAAGAATGTGGTTAAAGAATAATAAACAAATAATGGTTTGTTTAATTATTCCTAGGTGATTTAGTCAAATTTAACAAGGAATAATAACTAAATAATGATTTAATTAATTATTCCTAGAGAAAAATAAGAAAAATAATGATTTATCTAATTATTTCTCATAAGTGGGTTATGACTAGGAATATTATTTAAACTATGGTTTAATTAATTATTCCTAGAGGAAAAACAAATAAATAATTTTTTATTTAATTATTCCTCATGGGGTTTCTTGTTTTAACCATAAATAACTTAGTAAAATATGGTTTATTAAATTATTTCTTATAGTGAAATCAATTTTACTATCGTAAAATTTGTCTTACATGGTGTACTTCGATCCATCCAGTTTGAAATGGTTATATGAATAATTTTTGGTGATAACAAACATAATATAGGGTCTTTCTAGACACCTTTGTTATGTATAATGTAAGCATTGCAATCTCTGATACCAAATCCCCTTGCCCAACATAAGAAATGTTTGTGGCATAGAAATTAATGAAAGATTGCACTTGGAAAACCTTTGTAATGTAGATGTACATTTCATGAGTGTAAAACTATGACGGGTATTTTTAGGTTCAATTCAATGTTTTTCCCTTCAAATAGAGCCTCAATAGAATTCCACCACTAGTAAATAGCATATTCAAAACTATATTCAAGTTAATAATGGTTTAACATGCCTTTACAATCACCTCCATGAGCATATACTAAAGATTGAAAAAATCGTCACGACCTATTTTTCTCTAATGATGGCAGTTTGTTTAGGAAAAAAATTCACATAAACAAAAATTTGTTTGGAAATAAAATACACTATAGATTGTCACTGTTATACTCCATTTAATGATTTTTTCAAACAATTTCAAACAATTTTAAAACATTCTAATTTTTTCTCTTTTTTTTCATCTTCAACCCATGGATGTATCATGTTCCATATGGTTTATAATAGTTGCATGTCCACTAACATTCATCACCATACCTAAAACCACCAATTTTGTAAGATTATGTAACCTCCTAGGCAATACCCTACTCGTTTCTTGCATAGATTCATCCTCTAGAGTCCTACCCAAGTTGAAGATACAAGTGAATGAAGTAAGGGAATTACGAATCTTCACAAGGAATCATCTATGTGATACCAGTCAGTCCATGAATGTGAGGTGATCGAGATTTAACACATGGATAAGTTGATATACATGCTTGGAAAACATCACATGCACCTTTAGATTGATTGGTAGTCCGAAAATGCATGAATCAACAAGTAAAAGCCATTTCCTTCATAAACATGACCATATTATGTGTATGTATGCATGCACACTAATTCAAAATAGCCATGAAAACTACTACTAATAAAAGAGTATGTAGTTCTATGTTGGCTTACAACACTATTGTAACTAATTATGTTCTGCGATCTTAATCAATGAATCCCTTATAAAATTATAAATATGTAATAAAAGTGATTAATGTCATCATACTAGTTTAGAATATAGTATCCATTGGGACTGTGATCATACGCCATGGGCATGTCATAAAATTATCTTTGTGATCTTGATATTGAAATGTATCGCTCCCACCAATATTGATTTGATGTCCTTTCTCCACTTCATGAGAAACACTTATTTATGAGTTCACTTCATATTATTTCTCACATTTTTTTCTGTAGTTTTGGACCAAGAATTTAATTATTTTTCCTTGTTTTATGAACAAATGATCAAGATATCATTTCCTCCAGTTCCAACAACACCCTTCAGCTAAGGAAAACAAGACGAGAAAAAATAGAACGCTCCATTATGGCACCATGGGTTGAAAATATTCACCATAAACGAATCCTAGCATGCCACATATCTCCCATGCACTCGCTCGAAGATTAAATACAAACCCTCACGTAAAATTAAGCATAAACAAAATATACAAAAATTCATATGTATTTCAAATCCAAAGCTCAACGATCAATATTTTTTTTTTTGCAAATAGTCAATATATCCCCTTTTTTTCCAAATAATTAATATATCTTTTATATTACATAAAATAAATTAAAAGTAATAACATCAAGAAGCCATTTTCCTATTCTTGTTTTTTATTGCGCCCACCCAGCCCCCCAATAAGATAAATCTAATGGAAAAAAATACCCATGAGATGTCAGGGCTCTCTCATGAGTTGAATTATAGGAAAATGTCGCTTATGATACTGTGCTAATGAAATTTAGAGGTTCAAATGAATGGGAGTATAATAAAATATATTTTGTACCATACATGATAGAATTTCAATTAATCAAATGAATTTTTTTAGTCAATGTTTTGCAAGAAATTATACAAACAAAAGAAATATTTACTTGTTGAAAATTCCAATCTTGATGGCAGTGATTCTAATGTTTGATATGATACTTTATTTTAGTTTTATATTTCTGTTACATTCTTATTTTTCATTGTTTCCAAGTTTACAACACATTGAACTTTAATGTTGGTGTTCACAGCTAGACGATTGGGAGAGGAGATAGATAGTTAGTTACAAACTCGTGGATAGTTTAAATCTCCTAATGTACGAGGTGTGATCACTCCATAAGAATATATGCATGATCTCAAGAATAAAATAATGAAATCCTCTCCAAAGGTTGAACTTTCCCTAAATGATTCAAGTTTTGGTTGGAGATTTTATTTTTCATTTAAATTTTTTTCTCTTCATATGTTTTGTCTATTTCTTCTACCTTAATAAGTGGTTGAATTTAAAATGTAGGTATGGTAGCTATTCATACTTGGGGTGTTGTGCATAATTTTCATTTGCAAATATCGACCCACAAAGAATTTGAGTTATTTACTTTCTGTTCATTTTGTGATTCGTTTGAGTATTATGTTCATGCATTGTCTCCAACATTTATTTTATTTTATTCTACTGTGAATTTTTCTTGTCACATTTAGGATAATTTCTCAGTAAATGTTTCATAATATATAATATTTACTCCACTATGTATTTAACATATGTGCACTATGTTTACTAACATTTATATTTTTTTGTGTTGGATCATTCCCTACTATTTTCTTGGAATATTGGTTTGAGGTTAGGCACTTAATTCTCTTCGATGGTATCCCTTCCATAATTCTTGGTTGTATTAGGAGTTCCATGCTCTTAATTTAGATTGATTAGCTTTTATTTAAATTCATTATATTCCTTCACTAGGTATGTTACACATTAAAAATAAATACAACAATTCTTAATTCCTAGTTTGAACCTAGGTGTGTGCCAGTACTGGAATACACATTCGAATCTAATAGAGAGATAGCCTTGAAAAAGGATACTTCTTAGAAACTCAATTTAAATGATGGTTTGAGATGCATTTTGAATTCAGTATTAAGTCATTAATGGATATGACTATGATTTATGGCACCAAATGTTATGGTAAACATTGAAATGTTTTATAAGCATGGTCACAACTTACAAAAGCATGTGGTGATATCTGAATATAATTTCCAAGCAGATATTAGCTAGATTTGTTTCAAAAAATGAGTAAATTGGAGATAGAAATACCATGCAAACATTCCTCAAGAATATTATTAAAATCTGAAAAGAAAACTTGGTTTTGTAAGTAGATGGTTTTAGAGGTGGTAGGTATACTTATTTTGTTTCAACCTAGTCCTCATTTTCCTAAGACAAAATGCTTGGATAGCTCAATTTTTTTTCTAAATATTAAACACCTATCGTACTCTCCTCCAAGCTCTATTTTTTGCACTCTTTAGCTAGGAAATATTTTTCTTCTCCTATAGATAGCTCTCTTTAGTTTAATTTACCTTGTAGTGAAATAAAGCGCTCAATTGTTGTTGGTAATTTATAAAATTTAATTACCTTAAATCAACTGTAATTCCATTTTGGATAACCAGACCTATGAAATTTGACTACTATTCACAAAATCTTCATTTCCATGCCTTTATGACATGTTACACACTTGGAATAACATGCCCTCTATCCAATAGTGTCATAAGTTTCATGAGGCATCCTAAAAAATGTATATTCAAATTCCTTAAATTCAAGAGCATGAATAACATAATTCAACTTAACTTAATATTGACATTCCTCATAAATTGTGGTTTGATTTTAAATACTTGCTATAATTGAATATATTCTAATTTTGGATTCGTCTCCATGAAAAATTTCCCCGCCATATAGTATATTATCTAATGTAATAGATGAAAAAAAATACAATGAAGGTCCTAGAGACTCCAAACTGCATTATTTGATATCCCTTGAACAACTCCCAAGTTTAATGAATTTTATTAATGTGAGCCACATATAAATACATTGAGATGTGACCATTGGTATCATCTTCCAAGAGCTATGATGTCTATTTCTATTCACCTAAGACTGTTCATTTCCTCTAAATGAATAATAATAATATGTACAATGTACCATAATCCTTGAGGTTAGGATATAAAATTACCCCCTTAATCCCAAGAGGTGTTTGTGTGTTCAAACATCTTCTCAAAAATTTGAACCTTTTTGTATTCCAAGTACTTTTGTGAAGATTGACATTTTCTCAGATTTGGAATAATGTATTAAATGAATGGTCTGAGCCTCTACATGATATTGAATAAAATGGATTTTTTTGTTGATGTGCTTTGTTTGATCATGAAGATTATGATTTTGGTCAACTTGATTGTAGAAGTGGTTAATGAAAAGTGGAGTATCATTCACTTGATTATCCCACAAATCCTCTAATATCTTTTTGAGCCACACAATCTCCTTTGTTTCCTCTACATCACCAAATGGATTGTTTGCATGATCTCGAGGAAAATATTCCATTAATTGACAGAGTAATCCATAATTCCATCCATTCCCCTTCTTATCTAGTACATAAATACATAAAATATTAGTTAAATTGATAAAATTTTATGTAGTTGTTTTGGTATATACATAAGATTCCAAGGAAAAATTTCAATGTAGGAATTGTTATGTTACAGAAGGTGATTATGTCCTTAATAATGTAAGAATGTATTATTCTCATGGTATTTGTTTTTTAGGCTCACAAAATGTAGTGTGACAACGGAATGGAAATTTTTCTCCCAAAGAGGTCTGATTATGAATATTTACTGTCCTTTTTTGGAATTATCAGGTCTCAGGTGTTCCTTCTTGGCCCCTCACACTACTATTACACTCCAAGGCGTGCTCTCTCAAAGGCTACAGTCTACAATATGCCTCTAGGAGACCTACTAATTTACTTAGAAGGTAAGCCAAGTAATATCCCATCACTTATTTTGCAATAAAAAAATACGTTTTACCATATCTTAATAGTATTTCCCAATAGTTATTTAAAAGACATTAGGTTCCTTTTTCTTAGTCTGCATTTCGTTAATTTTTTACAGACTTGAAAAGTGATATTCTCATTGAACTATTTGGAAATGGAATCTCATGAGTTGTTACCATGGAAATTACTTATATTTATTTGATTCCTTTCATTTTTAAATAAGGAAATTAATAAAAAATAACCATGAAACTAGCCAAATCTAGTTCATTATGACTTCACTACATATTGATAACAATTAAAATGTATGATGCATTTTTTTACATGCTTACAAGATACAGATAGAGATCAGTAATCTCGATAATGTGGATATTCATTATCATGATCGTAGGGTATTCCAGGTCAAGGTGAGTCTTGCACAAAACGATGAACTATAAAAAGAATGAAGAAGCCACCATGAGGGGTTGATATTATCTAGTAAAACTTTGTTGTGAGATTCTTTGATGTTGATAAAATTCATGAAATTGTAAATCAAATATATCAAAATATGGATTCAAGGCACTAATTATGTACCATTTTCCACTAAAATATGCTTCCAATGAACCATTCCTTAATTTCCAACAAAAAGATCAACCTTTCAAATATTAAGTGGTTATTTTGAGCATCATATAAAACATATGTAAGTGGTTAATACGAGACATTTGTTGAGAAATGACCTAAGAAATTATTGTTTTCATCTCTGTTAATTAAAATAACCAAATTTCACATATATAAGTTATAATACATTGTGGATTGAAAGTGCATGTGCATCACTCTACCTTGTTGTGGAATAACATGGAAACATTTGTAATTTTTCCCATCCATAAATCTTTTTCATGATCCTAGTGTACAAGATGCATGATGCCTTTTATATCCTCATTAGAGAAAAAAAATTTCCACTTTAGCCTCCAAAAGGTGAACAATGGCATAACTCTGAGGCAGTTCCAAATCCCTAAGAGGGCTAAGAGCACAAGATACTAGGAATTTCAAAAGTTTGCAATATCCAATGGACCTTTTCCTAGAAGAAACCTGAGGGTTGGTCCTCAATGTACATCAAGTAGTATCTCAAAGACAGGAAGTTGTGTTTCATGTTTCTATGGTTTAATCAAAAATTTAGCAAAGGCCATCTATCACCATGCTTGTAGCCAGATAGGTCTTCGATGGCCTTTCATGGTTGATGAAAAACCATGCAAGGACCCATAACCAAAAAATATGAAGCTTGAAACCACTTATCCTCGATATTGAAGGATTGAGAACAATTCAAAATCCACTGAAACCAAAAACAACTCACAAAAGCACAACATAAAAGTGAAAATGACCCCATAAATTATAATAAATAAGTAACCACTAAAAAATACCCTTGATGGTTTCTAAAAATGTGCAGTTGTATTGTAGAAGTATGATACAACTGACCAATGAGAAATATTAGATTCTTATAGTAGTACTTTGCAAGACATTGGGTAGTCAACTTTGACACCTTGTTTGACACTACTCCAAGGCAACTTAATGAATTTGAAGTCTTCAACCCACCTGCTGGCATGCTTTCTAATCATCTAAGACATTGCTTCCCAATGATACATTCTTATATGCAATGCAACCAATCATTTGAATGGAAAATTATTTCTTAAATGTGGTCCCAGGCCTCATATTGAATAAATTATGGATTATTTTGTCTCTATACTTGATAATAATATTTAAATATAATTATGTTTCCACCATAAGTAAATAAAATTAGTTACCATGGATTCCAAATAGATATTTCTTTTCAACTTTCTAAGCATGTGGATAATTTATTATTTTTCATGGTAGGTTGTTAGAGCTTCACCAAAATTAAAAAGCCTCGTTATTTTATGTTAGAACTTAGGACCTAGAAATTTCATGGAACATTGGGATTGTTATGAAATCAACTCACAATATAGAAGAAAATATATATCAATGGCTTATAAAAACTTCTCTTCGAGGGGGAAACCTACTTTACATTACATAAATGAACAATTCTTGTATGAAACAAATGAAAAAGCCTACGTTGTATATATAGGAGTCTAAGGGGTCCCAATATAATCAGAAACTACATAAAAATAATAATGTAAGGGCATGAAAATAACAATAGTGGGATTCTGTGGGTCACAATAATAACAATATGCAGAATACATGGGCACAACAATAACAATAAGGTAGCTACACTAGTATTATAGGGACCTAATATGCCCATCTCCTTAAAAAAGTGTTGTCCTAAACTCTTGAGTAGTTATGGATGCTTTTGTATAATATTGGCATGCTCCCATGTGGAATATTTAGTGGGTAAGTTATTCCACTTGATGTGATACTCTAAAATTGGTGGATTTCATAGTTGTCAAGTTATTTTTTCCGTACTACTTCAGGTTCCAATATGATTTTTCCTTCCTTGTAAATTTCTAGTAATACTGTTTGAATCAAGAGTTTGTTACCTATAACTTTGTTTAACCATGAAACATGGAAAACTGGGTGCACTCGGGAAGATGCATGAAGATTTAATTTCTGCACCATAGTTCTAATGTTTTGCATCAGCTTTTAAGGACCATAGTACTTTGGAAATAATTTATTATCCTTATTATCTTGCTTGAGGAAAATTTGTTTGTATGGTTGTAACCGTAAAAATACCTATTTGCCTACATCAAAACTTCTTTCACTACTATGTTGATATGTCTGTCGTTTGATTAGATTTTTTAAAAAACTTAGGTTATCCCTTAAGAGTTGGAGAACTGTTTGTTGATGCTCGATGTGATCTTCCAGTACTTGAACCTTATAATTTTATATTAAATATGATTTCAATGTTTGAAACTCTAGTGAGCATAATTGTGCAAATATTCCTTGGTTTTCTTTCTTTAGAATCTTTTTCATGTCATTAGATCTAATTATATTTCTTGGTTTCCTTGTGATACCCCTTGGTTCATCTTCCTTTCCATTCCAAGATAATTTCAAGAAATTTTCTTGAAAATTAAAAGCTATCGTACCCAAATAATGTAGCCATTGAAATCCTAGTACAACATCGACACCACCCATTGGAATGGAAAGAATTGGGCTATTAAATACATTTTCCCCCACGATTAGATTGATATTATGTAACTTTCTAGAGAAATATATAGTTCCTCCATTTTCAACCATCACATGACACTCTGGTGCTGGATATAGGAATAAATTCAATTCCTTAGCTATCTTACAATGAATGAAATTATGATTACTAACTGAATCAATCAACACTATTACATTTTTCTTCTTGATATGTGCTCCTATCTTGAGAGTTTGAGGAGTGGTAATTCCTGCCAGTGAATTAAAAGATATGGTCATATTGATTTCTTCTTTATTTAAGGTTTTTTCCTAGTGTATATCCTCTTCTTTTGAAGTTTCTTTCTCCTTTTTTTCCTCCTCTTCACAATCTATGTAAGATAATTTTTTCTCAATGCACTTATGACCTTTAGTGTGTTTTCTATCACAACTATAAAAAATCCCTTTTTATCCTCTTTCCTCCAATTTTTGTGGTTCCAAACTTGTAGGTTGTGGAAGGATAGGAACAAAAACATTTCCATATTTATAGTTGTGATTGGTATACTTCCATGTTTTCATAATTTTTCCTTCAACTTTTTTTACCACACTTAATTCCTTTTCCAAGGAATCAGGTTCCAAAAGGCAGACCTTATTTTGGATGTTATCGTTTAAAATCTCTATCAAAACATCAATCCTATGCTCCTCTAGAATATATGCTACCCTGATATTCAATTTTTGGAAGTCCTCAATGTTCTTTTCCATTGAACACTTTTGTTTGAGATTTATCAACTCACTAAAGAAGGTGTTGTTCTTTATATCCTCATAATGTGCTATTGTTTACTAAAAATTTGACTAATTGAAAAGTGGTTTATGAGAACAAAGCCATCGATACCATACATATTGATTGGGTTCTAAATATAAAGTTGTAATGCGTACATTTTGTGTGTTTTGTACATTATGTAGATCAAAATATTGCTCCATCTATAGTATCCATGTTACTTGATCCTTGCCATCAAACATCCTCATATTGATATTTCAAATATGGTGGATCTAAAATCAAACATTAGAGTCTATTAAATCATGATTAACATTTATTTTTTTCTCATTATGAATTTCATCTAGTGCCTTTTCTCCACTAGGAATCATTTATTATAGCAATTTTTTCAAACCTTCCATGTCTACTTTTAGATAATTATTCATGTCTTCCATGTTTCCTTTCATTTTTTCTTCTATACCATCTATCTTATCTTCCATGCCATCCATCTTAGCTTTTATGTGACTCATATTATATTCCTTGCCTTTCTTCAAACCATCCATTTTACCTTTGATTTCATTTTTGGTTACTTTTTGTGAGAGCGACATTCCTTTCACTTGGTATCGTAATTTTGATATATCATGTTGTACTTCTTCCTTTTCATGCATCATGGTAGAGATTTTTGAAGGATTAATGGGTGTTGAATTATTTTTTGGTGGAAATATAGAACCCAATACTGATATCAATGCTTCAATATTCCCTTAGAATCACTTCAAACTCATTTTTAAAAAAAAATTACGCAATTAAAAAAGAAAACACACACACACCTTTTTCCTATTGTTGAAGAGCTCAATATTGAACCTAAAGTATCTCTGTGATTTCAGATCACCAATACTTGGACTTAAGTCTTGTAGTAGTCCTCTGATACTTCTTTCCAATCTCACATGTCAAAACTAATTTGGATTCTACAAGGAAAATTTATGCATGACCTCCCACAATGACCTAATTATGTATTGGTTCCATAGAGTGAAATTGTATGACATTACACGTGTTAGTATTTCAACCTTGGGCTCTTAAAAAAATATAAAAGAAACTAAATTCTATTCACTTTCACCCAATTTTTACAGAATTCAAATCTTATGCCTGAAACAGAAGTTATGATGATTTTCCATCAGTCGCCCATTTCAAATGAAATTCTGGAGCCTGCAAAAACCCTAAATTCTATAGATCATATCTCCAAAAATATTGCGAACGAAGGTCTAAATTTTTTGAAGTTCATCAACATTTTGGATCCATGTGGTAAAATATTTCAGCTTCTAAAGCCTCATAGAAAAAATGTTATAACGAAAATTCCAATATGACTTGCCATTAAAGAACCGAAACCCTAGAATACCAAGCTCTGATACCAAATTTTATGAAACCAACTCACATAATAGAATAAAATATATTTCAACGACTTATAAATCTGCATCTTTGAGGGGGAAACCTTATTTTCATTACATATATGAACAATTCTTGAATGATAAAAATGACAAAACCTACTTTCTATATATAAGAGTCTAAGGGGTCCCAATATAATCAGAGCTTAGATAATAATAATAATGTAAGGGCACAACAATAACAATAGTGGGCTTATATGGGGAAAAATAATAACAATATGGGGACTACATGGGTATAGCAATAAAAATAAGGGGACTACACTAGTATTATAGGGACCTAACAGGGATGCTTAACAATGTTGTTAGGGAACTTTTTATTATACCTCAAAATAAAATTCAAAACTCTCTTACTTATGTTTCATAGTGATAATTACACTCTAGAGGTGCATTACTTTTGAATTAGAAAAGAAGAGTGTAGATATCACACTGATCAAAATAATTCCTTGAGAATCACATGTAACTTTACTAAATGTATTCCATTCGTGAAGAGGAATGAGACAAGTATGAAATATTTTAAAAACATCTATAAAATTACTATTATAAATTATTCCTGAGTTCAGATAAAAATTACTATCAGTATTCCAAATTTGTAGTGATTAAAAACTGTGTCTTATTATTCTGCATGGCTTATGTAATGGAACTAATCAAAACTAGGGATATATAATATAAATATTTATCAACCTGTGGCCACCTTGGAAATGCATTTATAAGAGAGGTAGTTATATTTTTCATTTCACATAGCCATAGACATTTTTATCTAGATATAAATACTATTTTACTAAAAACATACTGTAATTTATAGGTTGGGGACTACTGAACAAAGTGGTGATATTATTAAGAGGCCTAACTATTTTGTAATTTTCCAAGGTTAATTATTTCGAATGTATTTATTCTAATCAAATTGAAAAAAATGTGACTGAAATTTAGAGTGATCTACTTTCCTTCTTTAGTTAAATATTCTATTGTTTCACAACATAGGAATTTTTGGCTTTCGTATCTTGAGGATATCATCTCTCTTGTGAGTTCCATAGATTATAGTTGCATATTTTATTCTGTTTTTGTCTTTTCTCTCAGTTAAAAAATTAAGTATATGTTAATCCTTATCCTTCGTTATTATTTATAAAATTCACATCACCATGGACATTTTGAAGCCTTTTTCATATCAACATGAGAGCGGTTATGTGATCATTTAAAAGGGAGTAGCATTCATGTTTTTGAAAATATGACAACATTGGCCATACAAGTAAGTTCCTATAATGCTATTACATGGAATGATAAAGGCTAGGGTTGACACACAATGGGAAAACATGAATTGTGGTCACAGAAAGGATACAAAATCTTGTTGCATGGCACGATTGAGGTAAATGCAAGAAAAGTGATGCATACACAACACTGTGGCCAAAAGCAAGAAAATTGATGGATACCAAAAATAGTGGACAAAAGAAAGCATCTAGAAATTACATAGAACATCAAGGTAGAACAAGTATTACTACAGAATTGGTGTCATTGAGAATATTTACTAGGTGGGAAAACATAGGTATGAATTCAATTTTTTGTGCACTTGAATTTTGGAAAATCTTAACCATTTGTTGGTTTTTGTTACAAGGTTTATTAAGTACTTACTATGGAACTGATATTAAATTTTTAGTGGTGAGAATGGTGGTCTCATCACTAGGAAATTAATACACCCTCTTATTTAGTCAACCTATTTTGGCTTATATGTCATATTGTAGACTAATTTTTGACAACGTATCCAAGTTTTGGTGGTGAAAATGGTAGTCTTAGCACTAGGAAATGAATACACCCTCTTTTTTGGTCAACCTTTTTTATCTTATATGTAACATTGTAGACTGAGTTGCAGGAATGTATGTGGAAATTAAATTAGAACCCATGGTTCATGGTTATGGGTAATCTATTCTAAAACCAATCATATTTTATTTGGGGCAATGAAATTCAAAAGCATAAGGAAGAAATTTAATGTCATTAATGGTCTAAATGATTTATTAGATCTCATGTGATGAGGAATATTAGAGGTGCACATAAGAAGTTTCAGTTTACTAACAATAGTAATGCATTATTTATTAAGGTGATAATGTAACATATAAGTAATATAACAAAACATTAAATTTCATAATAATTACTATTAAGGCTAGTTGAGTTGTTAAAGTGTTAAATTGTAGACCATGTTAAGTAATTTCTGGTCTTATACATAATATAACCTAAGCCTAGATGGATGAAAAAAAAACTGCGATCATGACAATAAATTTGATAATTTACAAACATCAAACTCATATTGTCGTATTTTATGAAAAACTAAAGCACATGAATCAAAACCGCTCAAAATTGCATTTTTATTCTATTTTTGAACTATAAAGAAGAAAATAACATTTACAAGGCCTAAATACAATCTCAACAACCAACACAATGGTGCACCCTAGGTTTCCTTCATAGAATGAGGAAGACAAGGAAGTACAATGCATGTAGACAACCATTTATTTGCCTTGGAAATGACGTCAAAACACTAACCATAAACCCGTATGGTAGTGCTCCTTCATGCATGGAAACTTATACCAAGGATAATGCCCGCAATTGAAGATGATAAATCTAATGTGTGCATGCACTAAACCCTCAAACTAAAGATAAATTGTGGCATCATTTTCTTTGGACCTATTTTCTAAACCCCATAGCTAGTAGGCATCAAACATGTAGCTCATTATTCATAATTGCATCATATATATTCACTTTGTTTCACTTTTTCGGATGTAGATAAGATTTTTAGAGACATATTTATATGTTGTCTGAACATAGTTGTATGATTCCCATGGTTAGAAATCAATCTTTGGTGCAATTGTATGTTTTAGGTTTGATAATTATAGTTCATTTATATGTTATAAATGTCTTCAAAGTTCTAGTTCTAATTGAGTATTCAACTAAAAATATTGAATATTTTATATATAAATCTTTTTCCTTCTAACCACTTTTCATAACTTCCATAACCATTAGGTAGATACCTGCTACTTCCATTCTATTTCACTTGTTTAGTAAAAATTTGCCAAGAATTTAAAAATATTTATAATTTATTGAAAGTTGTATAGTTTATAATTTATAAAACTTCAAGGCCGAATTTTATATATTCTGATTATTTAAAGGGTGCTGGCTCAATGAAAGAGGACTTGCTTTACAAGCAGGAGGTTGGTGGATTGATTCCATCATGCCCTGATATTGATATGGAATGATAACAATTAATTTTTGGCGACAGAGGATCTTTTGACCATCACTAATGAGGTTATGGTGCCTTTTTCAATCACCAACAAAATATGAAATGGTGACGGTTAATGAATTCCATGATATATATGCATAAATAGTGACATCCATGAAAGGTCCATCACCATAAATCATTTTTATTCATATGAAATAGTGAGGGCTAGTGTCTGTCATTATAATCATTATTCATGATGGATTTTGAATACCACCACAACACCTACACTTTTGGTGATGCTACCTTTGGTGACATTTAATGCAGCCTAAGTCGCATTTACCCACATAATGTATTACTGTACATGTCCCAAATTTATATATCATAAATGGTTAAAATCTACTTTATACAAAGTCTAATTCATTATAAGACTCTTTAGCATAAGCTATCAAAACTTACGATAAAACTTTAGTCTGATTTATTATCACAGTGTTAATATCACACAGACTTGAGAATTTGGTTAAAACCCAAATCTTCGCTCTATACACTTCATACCGCATTAACAATCAGATCACATAACCTTGGATCCACAACAAATCACATTTTTTCTTATTAAACATGCGATCAACGGAAAAACACATAAACATTTAAACATGATCAATCATCATTTCTCTTTTCTTCCTTGTTATATATATCATATCCATTGTTCATTCAATCTGCTCCAAATCCAATGGTCATCGCACTCCATCCCGCACACTATTTAAGACTTTAAAAAGTTATGATACAAACATTTTCACTTCTCAATTCAATGCTACATGTCGCTTTCTTATTTGATCGCACCTTTCTAACAAATACCACATCCTGCTGTGAAGTCACACAACATACCATTCCTGGATTTCATAGACTATCGTGAAGAAGTACAATATACCACTTACCATTTTGCAATTTTGACCTAAAAGAAAACTCCAATCGTTGCATTTCTTACCTTTACTATTGATCGCACTACACAACCTAGTTTTCAATATGACTTAAGGTTGAATCCTCCGAATAATGATCTACAAACACATCTCAATGTCGAACTACACTTCTTCCTTAGTTTATTTCTTCAATTTCCTTTACTGTGTAATCATTTCCTTCACTCTTCTTTCTTTGCTTCTTCCTTCTGGCCTTTTTTTGACTGTTCAATCTGATTCACACCATCCAATCTTTACAATCCTCCTTGGTACATTGTCCTCTCTCTATTCTTCTCACTTGCAAACCTATGTTATGCATAATTACTCTAATTCACATACATTTTATAAATCAATCACTCAATACACATCACACAACTTAGGAATCGAATTCTCTGTCTATCCTTTCTTTTTTCTGGTTCTCCTGAATATATATATATATATATATATATATATATATATATATATATATATATATATAATGAAAACTCACTCTATCAATAATGATTACAATTTGATCACATACACACCATATGAACTTAAAATTTGTTCTCTGTATTAATAAACATATATACATAGAAATTCCTTGCTCTGGCCTAATTTTGTATTTAGTGGCCTTTTTCCTTTCCTTTCTGTAGGCTTACAGTCAAATCACAACTATTCCCTACTCTAAATTTTGAATTATGTATCCGATTTGATCTGATATACCCTTTTGTGCCTTTGAGGCTCTACAATTATATAAAAAAGGTTCTGTAACCAATTCTGGTTTCATATCCTCTATCTTCTCAACAAAATGTTGAATATCGTCTAAGTCCTATTTTGACTCGACTAATCCCTAAGGATCCTCTCTATTCCATAAAATCAAGAAGCCAATTCCTAATGTAATATTTACAATTAATTCCCAAATCTCTCATTCTCTCAACTATCCTAATTCTCTCATATTCTCCCAACTTTCGAGAACATTTAAAATATGCATCATAATATCTAATTAATTCTTATTCTAAATACCTCTCATCACTCAAAACAATAATAATTACATTAATTTAATACATAGGAAACCAACTTCCTTGAAAAAAAAAGAACCCCTATGTCTACTAAAATACAATGAAAATTTTGAGTCGGATGTTGCCGCATCAGACTCCCAAGGTTGAAAACATTCATGATCTCTAGATCATGTGTTCCCATATGTTGATAGAAAACCTCCAGGGTCCCAAACTTTAGTTTGTATTTCTTCAAATACTCTGTTCCTTTTTTGTTGTTCTATGTCTATTGTATTTTTTTTCATCTTCCTCTCCTTGTCAATTAGTTTAAAATTCTAGTTGATCAATATTTCTATTGTCAATGTTCTCCATCTAGATTGTTTCATCATTAATTGCCATAATTCTTCAATCTCCATCTCCAACACATCCTTGGGCTAGTACATACTCTGCCATTTGCTATTATCTCTTTCTCTTTGCTTCAATTGTTGTTGTTGTCCACTGACTCTCGTATCTTCACATTCTACATTTCTTCAAGCTCTTTTGGTTCCCAAAAATTAAATTGAGATTTATCTTCCTCTTCCATGGTTATCCTTTTCTGCATTGAATCTTGATTCTCCAGCATAATTTTTAGAAATATAATATCTTTGTTCCATGGATTAAGTATTTTCACTAAATTTTATTTTTCCTTCTTTATTTGGTTGTTCTTTTGACCAAATATTCTCCAGCATCTACAAAAAAACTTGCACTCAAAAAGAAATTATTAAAATCGAAAACATAAGGCCTCAGCGCCTCTTCTTCCTTTAGCAACATTTCAATTTGATACTAGGAAATTTTCTCCTCTATCAGCACATCTGTATGTTGATTCAACCTCTCTAAGGAAATCTCTAAAGGACTCTCGACACATCAGGAAGTCTCTCCTCCACACTATCTATTTAAATGATGTCTCTCTATTCTTTTCCACTTTAGTGAACTCCTTCTTCTGCAGTTTCACTATAATATTCTGAGTTTTCCACCAAATATTCCAGCAATTCAATTTCCTTTAGAAATTTCATAAGTAATTCATCATCACTTATAATACCTGCATTTATACGCAAATTATCAATTTGAAAATTACAAGGTTCAACAGTCTCAATTTTTGCTTCACATATCATCTCTTCAGACTGAATCTCATTTCCCTCTTCCACAATAAATTCTTCCTGTTTTGTATCAGCTTCAAATATTAATTCATTACTAAGTTATTTCTACTCCAATAAATCACTTATTTTCTCATTTAAGAGACATTCTCCATCTTTCTTTACT